>BLSH010397627.1:106460-118326 GCA_018402905.1 Glandirana rugosa | reverse complement strand
TCCTCAGAGCAACAGCACAGACAGCAGTAGTAAAGTAATCTATCTCAGGATGCAGGATCAGGTCTTAAAATGACTAAAATCTGTCCCTCACGCCGTCAGCTACCTTTCCCTACACTAACCCAAGGAGCATGTGACTGCAGCACTGTGACTCCAGCTTATAAAGAGGCTGGGTCACATGATGCACCGGCCAATCACAGCCATGCCATTAGTAGGCATGGCTGTGATGGCTTCTAAGGGCAAACCAGTGAAACGCTTGTTGATTGGCTGCCCTGCAGCTTCTCAACACGTGGAGTAAAATAGCAGAACCCCGGACCGAACCCGAACGATTTTTGAAATGTCCGGGTCCGGGTCCGTGCCACGGACACCCGAAAGTTCGGTACGGACCCGAACGTTACAGTCCGGGTTCGCTCAACACTAATCATTTCTATAGAATTGCCAAAATCCTTATATACTCCTAGAGTAAAAATCTAATAACATGTTATGATTAAGGTTTGAACATGCACTAAAAACACAGATTTAGCTGTTGCAATATAGAATGTCTTTATAAATAAAACCAAGTTTCATAAATAAACAAAAATATTGCTTTTTGACAAGCAAAAGTACAACTTGAAAATATAAAAAAAACACAAAAAACTGTAAACTCTATTGGCTGTAATACCATTGCACATGTTACCTAAATGTATTACCAACATTAAATATTAAGAAAAAAAAATAAGAAAAGCCTTTTTCTTATCTTTTTTTCTTCTAGCGGCTTAGTATGTGTCCCTTACATATTCTTATGTGGTAGTGCAGTGTTAATTTTGACATCAAATTTCAATTTAGTTATAGTCATAGTCTTTTGACTAAAATGCCATTTTAGTTTTAGTCATATTTTAGTCATCTCAGTTGTTTTAGTTTTAGTCCTATTTTAGTTGACTAAAGTAGTATTAGTTTAGTCAACGAAAATATTTTAGTTTAGTGAAATTAAATTGTACTTAATATAAGGAATACATCTGTCAGGAGAGTTAGTTATATTCAGCAAGAAAAAGTTAAGAAAAGCACACAGTAACATCAATTTTTCATCCCTCGGTATCTTGCATCTTTTTACATTACCTGGTACAAGAGTGTGTCTAACATGCTGATGCTGAATACTCTGCCAGCAGCAAAAGGAAGGCGAAACATAAATGCCAGATTAGATCCCCGCTCACGTTCTTTCTGAAACAAAAATTATGAAACAAGGAAAGAAGAACAAAACACACTGTGGTACAGTATTCTGGAACATGAGTTACCAGCATGGCATAATATTATAAATAAGCAGCATACTGTATATTTTTGTGTCTTTTGTTCAACAAGTGCAGAACATTTATTAAACAGTTTTTCAAACGGTAGTGATTTACAAGGAGATTAAGCTTAATTGACTTATTTTCCTAATTTCCCATTGGCAAAATTTCATATTTCACTGATGAACATCAATTTGCCCATAGGAATTAGTTGAATGTGTTGCTACCTGATATGCTGAATTATTTCTTTTATTCCAAAATAATGTCTAATCCGTATTCATATATTTATATTTTCACTGATTAAGCAAGACTCAGCTCAAAAATGACAAAGCGTTTTGCTCTTGTAAAACCAAGTTATTATCCACCAAACCTTCAAATGATTATTATCAAATACTCCAGCAGCAAGGATCCCCATTAGAAATTCCAGGCTCAGCCCTTGCACAGCAGTCATTATAAGATAAGATGGAATGTCATGTTTATGGATAAACAAAGTTAATTGTTTTTATTACCTCAAATCTTTCTTAATTTCATCTAAATGCATTGCAGTGAGTAGGAAGGCAAGTGATTATGGTTTTGGTAGATTTTAAGGGTGCAGTGGGATTTTAATAGCTCCTGATGGTTATGGAAGCACATTTTAAACAATGCCAGGACCAGGTTCTAGGACACCAGAGGCAAAGATGTAGATGATAAAGTATACACACCACACAGAAAGTATGTGTCTGTGTGCATTGTAATTTTGTTCTGAGGGCACCACTGAGGTAATTAAGATGTGTCCGTTCTCCTGAAATGATTGGTCTTTGAACATTAGACCAGTCTTAATCCTGGTGCTTTTAACTTTTGGTTCTGAAGTATACACTCACTTCCAGCTCTTTAACCACTTAAGTAGCATGTAATTTTTCAGTTTTCTGTGCTGTTATAGTTTGACTGACAATGTTTCCATCATCCTATGTGGCACCCAAATGAGTTTTATACATTTATTTTGAGATATATAGAGCATTATTTTGGTAGTATTTACAAAAACAATGTTTTTTTTTAAATATTTTAATACAAAAAAGTTAAAAAAATTAAAAAAAACAGTTTCCCTGTATGAAAACCTCTGAAATGGCCCTTTTTTGGAAAGCAGACATCCCAAAGTGATATCATTTTTTGCCATAATTTTTGAAAATGAAGAAACATACTGCTAAGGGGGTTCAATATGGACCTCATGAATGGTGCACTAGATACATTATTGTATATGTCATATACAAAGGAAGGAGGAAGTGAAAGGATTAATATTCTGGTCACATACAGTGGCAGGATAGAGGTGAAGTTGTTAATGTTCAGATGGGCAGGATAAGGGAGCTGAGGGGTTATTTACTGGTCAATAGGGACACTATTAGATATAGTATATGTAAGAGAGGAGGGAGGGTAAGAAAGTGTTAAAAAAAAGATCCCGTGGGGTGCGTGGCTTGGAGCATAGCGAGCATGGACACACACGAAGGAGCTCCTTGGTCATTGCGGCTCAACTACCAATTTTTTCGGTCACACAGGCATTGCACAATGGGAAGCATTCCTCTACTTCTGCAGCAGTGAGAAACATCTCAGATCTGTTTAAATCCCAGCCATCCTCGAGAGGCAGCGTGCAGGGAAGCAAGATTGCACCGACATGCAGAGAGGGAGAAAACAGTGAGGAGTCCTTTTCAGCATCAGAGGACACGATAAGCAGAGACTCACCCCCAGACTTGCCCCCACTATCGCTGCTATGACAGAGATTGCAGTGGATAGAAAATCAACATTCTCTGTTGCTATCACAGACTTGAAGGATGATCTACTGATTCTGACAGAACAACTAGCAGCAACTGACCAGTCAGGCAAGTGGAGAGACAGGGCCATTAATAGACTTGACTCTTACCACTACTCACTCCCAACATTTTAATGATGTCAGTAGACATCTGGAAGATCTTGACAATAGAGGGAGACGCAATAATATCTGGTTAAGAGTCCCAGAGTCAATCATTGCAGAGCAAATCCCTATTGCATTGCAAAAAATATTCAACAATGTACTGGAACGCCATGCTGATGCAACAATAGATTTTGTAAATGCTCATACAGCACTCAGAGCTAAAGGACCTGATACTGCCCCACCTAGGGATATAATATGGTGTCTCCAAAGTTTCATTCTGAAAGAAGAAATTATGGCGAAAGCTCGACAAATCGATGCAATTATGTTTAATGAGCACCAGGTATTTATATTCCAGAACTTGTCTCAGATAACCTTAAAAACCAGAAGGGCCCTTCGTCCGCTACTGGATGTTCTCATAGAGAAAGATCTTAAATTTCAATGGCGCTTCTCCTTTGCTCTCACTGTCACTACAAATGGGAAACAACATGTGCTGAGGTCATCAAATGATCTGGTGGATTTCTGTGATGGCCTCCAGATACCACTGGTTAAACTCCCAGACTGGTATCAGGAATATAAGCTACCATCACACACAAGGAGCCCACCACACACTCCGCTTAATACACCAGAAAACCATGCGCATAAGAAGAGCAAAAATGCTCGTTATGGCAGAGTGGGAGCAAATACACCAGAAACACGAACAAAGACAACAAAAATGACTTAGGATTCCTGAATGTACACACTAAGGTTATTACATTAACAATAGACTTGTTTGACCATATTTCATTGCCCTCTTTTGGTTACAGAACTTTGTAGGTTGTCAATTGGAGCCACATTGACAGACAATTCACCTTCTATGGACACAGTAAGAAGGATCCTCATGAGCCAAGACAGGTAATGGTTCATAGGGCTACTTCTTTTGCTGATTGCAGCATCAGTGGGTTTTTTGAAGACGCAAGACCTAGGACACCCATGATGACAATGTAGGTCTCAGTATAAATGGGATATATTTTTCAACCCAACATTTAAGAACCTACTGAACCCAACACCATTGACTAATGACACACAGTGCTGCACATTTACTAATGAATCATTACTTCAGAAGGGTAGAAGGGGGTGCTTTTACTTCTGATGACTGAGCTATAAAAGACTTGACAAGTTGATGCCTCAAAGAGATAATGCTCTGCATAGGAGCAGGCTGCTCCTCAATCAGTATACTACACTGTTACTCCACACCTCTTTGAGCTACATGTGGAGAACTGTAATTTGCTAGCAATGTACTGTCATACTCATATATCACCTTACTTGAAAGTGAGCACTCCCACTTAACACCTTCCACTTAAAAACTGAACTGATTCATGATATCTCAACTTTGATGAGACTCTGTTTTTCATCCAGCACAGTTGTCGCAGATACTGAGTCCTGAGGCATCCTAACACCCACCCCCTGTTCTGCAATGATTTTAGTTGCAGGTAGAAATTTTGCATTCCCAATAGCAACCAACACAGCTCTAGGAAATGTTTACCCTAAATTACCCGATGCCTAGTGACCCACTCTGAATATGATTCACAGAGCCTTAAAATACGTTTATAAGTGTTTGTGTCTTTAAAATATTGTTCTTTAATATATTGTTCTTTAAAACATTGTTCTTTAAAATGTTGTTTTTGGTTACCATGCATAGCTCCCATTCTATTCTACTTTCAAACTTTTTATTAAATAATGAATAAAGACAGAGATCTTTCACAACTAACAATATGCATAGTCACATCTTGCTCACCTGTTAACTTACAAAAGCAGTGGTATGAATAATCTATATCAGTTGCGTAGAGGATTGGACATATACAATATTATTGCACATAGTACCAAAACACTATTGATGTGTAAATGGGTAGAAGGGTTAGAATTGGAGGAGGCTTCCACGAGGCACCCCTGAAGGGAATAAGCTGTGCCTCGAGGATATTCCTCCCCCCATTCAAAACCACATGGGGATCTGTGCTGATTTAGTATTCCGATCCAGCGATATGTCTCTTTCATTGCGTAGGAGAAGGTTAACAGATAGAGAAACTAGACAAAATAAGTGATATTGGAAAGGTTAAAAGACCAAGAACGAGAAAGGGGGAAGTAAGAGCAGGGAAGAGGGAAGAGGGAAGAGGAAGCCAGTCACCCAGGGAAGGATGAAAATGTCTTTGGAGTTTAAGGAGTAGTGTGGGCAGAGATTCTGACAAACCGAGCCCATGGTTCCCAGGTAGCTTCGCATTTTGCCGTGAAATCTAACAGTATGCTAGCTAATTTATCCTGGGACATAATCCATGAGATTTTGCGGAGGCGGCTGACCCTGGATTGCTTCCAAGGTCTTGCTATGGTTATTTTGGCTCCGGTGAGGATAAATTGGATTAGTTAACAGCTATTTTTATGGATTTTTGGTATGTCATCATTAAGGAGGGCGATGGTTGAGGTATTAAGCAGAAGCATGTTTGTAACTTTGAAAATCAAATTAAATATTTTGTTCCAAAATTTCCGAATTTGTGGGCATTCCCACCATATGTGGGACATGGTGCCCCTGAGGAGACAGTCCCAGAAATATGAGGGGTCTGCCGTTGGAAAAATGTCTGCTAGCCTCGTGGGAGTTAAGTACCATCTTGTCATAACTTTGAGGTTAGCCTCGATTAGGGAGATATTTAGTAAGCCGGTGAAGGATCTAGCATGGTCCCTCTGCCATTTCTCGAGGCTCCACTTAAACTGGAGGTCCTCCTCCCAGGCTGTCATATATGACGTATTTTCTGTTGAGCTGGCCAGGGATTGACAGATTACCATGATTCCACCTCTAAGACCCCCAGACTGTCCACACCATTGTTCATATGCGGTTATTGTGGGGCGGTTTTTTTTTTGGTCCATATCGTCTTTAGGAAGTGGGACATTTGTCTGAATCTATACTTTTCTGAGTTTGGAAACTCTAGGTTACTCACACAGTAGGTGAAAGAGAGAGGACCCATGGAGTTGAAGAAGTGCCCAATTTGGTACAAACTTTTATCCAACCACCATTTGAATGCCCTTATGTCCAACCCTGGCGGAAATTCAGGATTGTGAAAGATGTTTGCTGAAGGACAGACGGCCGAGGTTAGGGAAGGTAAGGGTCTTAACTTGTCCCAAAGGGATAGCGCCTGTGAGAAGATAGAAGAAAGGATTGGCGGGCGGGTTCTGGATGGGACCAGAGAAGAAAATCCAGGGTGAAAGTAGGGGCAGCCTATCTTTCTATTTGGATCCAATCTGGTTTTTCCAGCTTTGAATATACTGTAGACGGTTGCACCAGTCTGGCTGCTAGGTAGTACCAAAGCAGGTAGGGTAAACTTAGTCCTCCTTTAGGTTTTGGCTGGAAAAGAGTATTTTGTGTAAACCTGTTGCCTGACCCTCCCCATACAAATTGAATTATTTTACTATTCTAGGGAGAAGTGTCATCTTAATTGAGTGACTTTTGCCTAGCCATGAAAGTTCCCCTCTAGTCCAGCCATTTAAATCAAGTTCAAGTTTCCTGTACATGGGGGGAGCTGAGAATAGATTTTTTATTTTATCTGTGAGATTTATACCTAGGTATCTGATTGATGAGTTGCTCCATGTGAAATCAAAAGCGTTTTTCAGGCACCAGACTGTATCTGGAGGGAGGGAAATGTTAAGCGTCTGTGATTTTGAATAGTTAATCAATAGGCCAGAGAATTCCGTGAAGTCCTTTAGAAGTTTACACAGGTTCGGAAGGGATGCCAGAGGGGAGGTAAGGAACAAAAGGCTGTCATCTGCGAAAAGTCCTCACTTGTGGATTTGAAGGCTGCATGAAACCCCTTGGATATTTGGATTGTGTCGAAGATCAATGGCGAGAGAGGGCATCCCTGTCTAGTTCCCCTGGAGATGGTAATGGGCGTTGAGTAATGGCCTAGAAGACATATTAATGCTTTCGGGGAGGAATAAAGGATGCAAAGTATGCCAGTGAAGCGTTGGCCAAAGCCCCAAAGTTCCATTAGTTAGAAGATATAAGGCCACTCTACCGAATCAAAGGCTTTGTGTAAGTCAAGGGAGAGTATCATTCCTTTCTGTTTAGGGCCCTTGTCCCAGTTAGATTGAAGAATGGATATTATATCTACAGCTCTTCTGATTTGATCTGGGGCTTGTCTCCCAGGAATTAAGCCCACTTGGTTTGTATGGATGTATTGTCCTATAAAAGATGCTAAGCAGTTGGCCAGAATTTTCGTGAGAATTTTAAGGTCATTGTTTATTAGCAATCACGGTTTGGGGATCATGGTTATATATGCAGTATTAAGTGTGGGGTCTAATGGCTCCCCCTTGGTCTTTAAATAAAAAAAAATTGGCCATATGTGGGGCCAATGTTCCAGCGAAGGCCTTATAGTAGGGGACAGAGAGGCTGTCTGGGCCCGGTGTGGAACCCTTTTTTAGGTCATTGACAACCTCTAATATTTCTTTGACCATGAAAGGTGCTTCAAGCCTTTTTCTGTGTGTAGAGGAGAGATGGGGTAAGGGAAGGTCTTTTGGGAATTCTGTGAATCTCGGGCCTGTCTCGCTGAGTTATGAGCTGTATAACTTCGAGTAGAAGTCATGGAATGCCTCCAGTATCTTATTTGGGTTGGCTGTGGGGGGTTCCCCTGGATTCTGATTTTTGGTGTGAAGTAGGATCTGAACCTAGGGGAGAGTTTAAAGGCTAGCATGGTGCCTATGCGGTCTTTCTGAGCATAGAACTTTGCCCTGCTCCATCGGACCTGTTTCTCTGCTTTAGCTATGAGGGCTAAATTGAGCTCAAGCCTAGCTGTATCTAGTTGGGTCAGAAAATCCCTCATTGGGTTTTTCTTGTGCTCTCTTTCCCAAATTGTGAATGCCTGTTCTAGTTTGGTTATGGTGGACTGTTGTTCTCTTTTTAGTTGGGTGGTTATCTGGATAATTTTGCCCCTTATGGGGACTTTGTGAGCCACCCATAAGGTTTCAGGGAAAATGTCCTCTATATCATTAAGTATGAAATATTCTTTGAGTGCTTTTTCAATAATTTTGGATTGAATCGGGTCACTAAGGATAGACTCGTTTAAGTGCCAGTGTGAGAGGGGTTTCATAGCCGCAAGAGGCCTAAGGGAGAGGGTTACTATGGAGTGGTCTGACAAAGGGGTGTCCACTATGATGGAACTGTGCGCTGATGGGATTGTGTTTGGGGACACTAGAATGTGGTTAATCCTAGCGTAGGTCTGATGGGGGTTGGAATAGTGGGTATAATCACATTTACCTGGGTTCATTTCCCGCCAGGCAGTGTAAAAGTTTAGCCACCTTGAGGCTGGCCTTCTATGGGCGTGTGAGGCAAGCTGAAAGGGGTTTGGATTTATCTAGCCCTTGGTTAAAAGCTACATTGGAGTCTCCTCCGAATATTACTGTGCCTTCAATATGGATGCCGAAAGGTTTAAAAAGTGCTTGAAAAAACTTTACCTGCCCTCTTTTGGGTGCATAATATGAAATTATCGAGCATAGATGCCCCACAATTGTGCCCTTGACCAAGATATATCTCCACTCTGGGCCCTTAATATTTGCTTGCCATTTAAAATTGCTATTTTTGGAGAAGAGGACAGCTACCCCGCTGGTTTTATCCTCTGTGTTTGCTAAGGTCGGGTAGTGGGTGTGCAAGAATTTGGGTTTGTACCGGGCTGGTAAATGGGTCTCTTGGAGCATCACTATGTCTGTCCTTCAAGAATGGTAGTTGTTGAAGACTTTCCTCCACTTAAAGGGGGAGTTGAGACCCCTGGTGTTATGTGTGACAAACCTGAGAAAAGAAGGAACGGAATGTGGATCAGCCATGAGGAACCAGGGGTGGATTGCTAAGGAAGGGAACTGTAACTTACCCACAGCCATCTTCTGTGGACTAAGGGTAGATGGCTCCTTCGATTGGAAATGCTCCTTGGTGAGTGTAGTATAGTGTCCCATTCTGGGTGACTGGCTAGAAAATAAAGGAGAGGAGAAACTTTATAGAGAAGAGAAGACATTATGAATAGGAGAGAAGGTCCTTTATGAATATCTTCAAAAATTGTCAGAAATGAGTCTGACAACTTTAAGAACACAATATACCTTCTCCCTGAAGGGTTCCAACAACCTATCCCATAGAGGCAGCTGCGTGCGACGATGTGGTAGGTGGAGGAACATGTGGACCTAGGCGCTCAATTTAAACAAATTAACTAATCTAAAGCAAAACAAGTAAGTTTAAACATAAACTATGCAAATTGTGGGGTTTGATTGCCCCAGGACCAAGTCGTTGGTCCCGCCCTCGGACCATCCGAGAGAGGCAAAGTTGGGGTCTCCGACATGCTTAATAAGGTGAACTTATGTCCTTAAGGAAAAAAATGGAACCCAGCCAATGGGGTGGATCCAAGTAAGAGATGTGAACCCCCTCATTCTTGGGGAGATCTTGGGCTCTTGAGATCAAGAGATCCCGGGAGTCTTTGGATTAGATGGAGCCCTGGCTATTGAAGGTGATAAAGGTTAGAAGCCAATGGGACTCTGATCAGCACAAGTCTGTATGCTATAGATGAGGCTGGCGGGGGGTCTCCAGTGACATGTGGAAGCACTGCTGGAAATGTTGTCCAAGTCTTTGAGATGTTGTACTGGAGTGTGTATCCAAAACTTGACTTTCAAGAGGAGAAAAGGAAACTCTTGGCCAATATGATGAGGGGATGCACACTGTTCAAGATATGCAACTTTGGTGGCATGAAGGACAACAAGCCTTAAGATTTAGGATAAGGTGGTTGTAGATGAAATGAGTATAGACTTAAACAATGGTTGAAGTCCCAGATGATGTCCAATGATAATGAAAAATGTCTTTGATTTGGGAAATGTCAAAAGGGTATTTGATAATAGTGGAATCCCAAGCTCGGAGGCCCATTTGTCCCTTAGTTAAGGAGGCATATTGTCGTTGGTTTTCTTACTCTTGGTCTTGTTCCAGGTGGGGGTAACGGGGCAGGCGGGGAGAGGTTGTTTGATGGATCCAGTTTCGGAGTTAGTATATTCCATAGCAGGCTCTTGTGTGAGTTTTATTGTGAGGAGGATCCTTTCTCCCTCAGGGAGGTCTTTAAAAGCATATGTTTTACCTTTGAGGGTAAATTTCACTGCAAAAGGGAATCCCCACCAGTATTTGATTTCTTTTTGTGAGAGGGGGTTTGAGAGATCTTCTTCTTTGGATTGTGGAGGGAGAGAGGTCCACAAAAATTTGAATTTGGTGACCTAAACACATCACCTGGGATTTTTTTCAGGATTGTCTAACGACCTCTTTGGTGGCATAGAAGTGTGGTTTTACTATGACATCTCTGGGGGATCCATCTTTCTTGGGGGGTCCAAGAGCTCTGTGTGCTCTATCCAGTTCGAGCCGGTGTTGGGGGCTGTCCGGGATCAGGTTTTTGATGAGGTCTTTGATTGCAGCAGGGATGTCCGTGATTTTCTCAGGGAGACCCCTGACTCTGAAGTTATATCTCCTAGACCTGTTCTCTAGGTCATCTAATCTGGATAGAGCTGTCTCAAGTGGATCCTGTAAAACTTGGATATGATCAGAGTTCTGGTTGATCTTTGCGGCCGTGTTATTTAATTTCTGTTCAATAACGTCCATTCTGGTGCCCAGGTTTTTGAAGTCGGCTTATATTTCTCCAGTGATTTGTGCAGCAGTATTTGCACCCCTTCTAGTAATTCTAACATCTTGAGGAGTAGGTCTGAGGGCTGAAATGGGTAGGAGAATAAGGCTCAGGGGGACAGACTGGAGAAGGCCCTGTAGGGGAGAATGTATAGTCCTCAATAGCGTGGCCCAGTAAGGATTCAGTAGAGGCTGGTGAGGGTGCTGGTGGTTGCTACCATTTTACCTGGGAGATGGGAGTAAATGTGAGGGCTGCTGGGCACAAAACTGGTCTGGGCTCCGTCACTCCTTCAGCGTTGGCTGCATGTGCTGGTTCGGCCGTGGTGGCCATCTTGGTACACCAGACTCGGGACTGACTCCTGAATTGCGGCCTGAGTTCTCTCCACACTCCCACCTCTGACATCTGCGGGTTTTGGTCGGGGCTCGGGGTGAAAGCATGCCCTGTTTCTGCTGGTCCTGGGCGCTTGTTGTGGGCACTGTAGACGTTGGGGCAGTGCAGAGCTCCGAGACTAAGCATCCATGTCGGAGCTCCCGCACATGCACAGCTCCCATTCTATTCTATGCAATGTTGCTATCTTCATGCGTAGCTAGTAGAGTTGAGCGAACCCGGACTGTAAAGTTCGGGTCCGTACCGAACTTTGGGGTGTCCGGGACCCGGACCCGGACCCGAACTTTTCAAAAAAAGTCCGGGTTCGGGCTTGAAATGTCAGGCCCAAGCGAGTTGAGATGATCGATGCGTACTTCTATCGTTGTAACGTATCTTATCTTACCCTCGACACGTACACGCCCTCGAGGCTGTACCTACGAATCAGAGCCTCGAGACGTGACGGGGTTGCAGATGTCACGGGTGTTGTTCGCGGGTCCTGGTCGTCTTTGTCCCGTACGAAAGTGGGGCTCGGGGCTGGTTTTGGGCGTCTACAGTCTCCACCCTCACACCTCTCTTGAGTCCGGCGTTAAGTCCTCAGTCAGGGCTCAGACCACATGGTTCTACCGGTGGTGCCGGCTTGGTCGTGTACGTCGGTTGCGACTTCCTCACTGCCTCGGGTCTGGTCAAAACACGGGTCGTCGGGAGTG
>BLSH010397627.1:94962-105155 GCA_018402905.1 Glandirana rugosa | reverse complement strand
CATTTTGCAGAACAGTGATATGGGTACTTCCGGCTTATTTATACTTTTTTGACACAGTTTGAAGATGATTTTAGAACAGTTCTATGGCCTCTAATGTTAATTAATACTTTTCAGACCCATTTTGAAGATGATTTCCATTTTTGCATTTTTTATGTTTTTATTTTTTTAAAAATATTTAAAGTTATTTCCCTGTCCCCATTTCTTTGTAGGTCACTTGTCCCACCCTTACCCACATTTCCTTCCTTTTGCAGACCTCTAGGACCTTCCAGGACTATTTTACAGCACTTTTTGTACCTAAAAGTCCGGGTCTCCATTGATTTCAATGGGGTTCGGGGTCCGGGACAAAGTTCGGGTTCTGTCCGGACCCGAACCCGGACTTTGACCCGAAGTTCGGCCGAACCAGCAGAACCCGGACTTCTAGAAGTTCGCTCAACTCTAGTAGCTAGACTATATAATAGCAGTTTACATACTGGATACCTATATTAGATGCTTGTGCTTTAGGCCAGGAAAACTTAATAAGCAATCTCCTTAAGCTTTTAAATGAGCCACAGGCCTCAAACTCGGACTTATTGTAGTCCTTATTCACATATCTAGACTTGTGTATATACTAAACAATCTTACATTTACTGGCAGCGAGCCTCCAATAACCCCCTTACAATTGCTCTGCCTCACAACAAGTTTGGTGAAGGCAATTTTCTCACTAAAATCTCGATTTTGATATAGAGGAGGCAGGTGCCTCAACTCCTTGATATCTTCCTTTTCCTTAAATCTTCTCTTTTCTTACCTTTTTCTCTTACTCCCATTCTCTTCAACTTTCCACACTGTCTTTCTTTCCTCAATATACATATCTTTCCTCTTCACAGCAGAGACAAAAAGAATTCTCCTTGTAATTACAATAAGCTATTACAATGGCATATAACACTTTTAGGAAATATCCAACAGTAATATCCCATAACATACGAGGACTCAATACACCTGTGAAAAGAACAATTTTACTAAGGGAACTGAAAAAATCTAAACCACACTTCACATTTTTCCAAGAAACACATTACAGTATCTCACAAAACTGAGTAAACCCTTCACATTTTTCGAAATATTTTATTCTATCTTTTGATGTGACAACGCTGAAGAACCGACACTTTGCTACAATTATTATTATTATTATACAGGATTTATATAGCCCCGACAGCCTGCACAGTGCTTTACAATATTAGGGCAGACAGTAGAATTACAATACAATTCAATACAGGAGGAATCAGAGGGCCCTGCTCGTTAGACCTTACAACCTAGGAGGCAGGGTTAAATGATACGAAAGGGCAATAACTGCGGGGGATGAGCTGATTGAGAAAATAAGGAGTGTAGTTGTTAGGGGGTGGCAGGATAGGCTTCCCTGAAGAGAAAAGTTTTCAGGGATCGCCTGAAGGTGGATAGATTTGGGGACAGTCTGACAGATTGGGGTAGGGAGTTCCAGAGGATGGGAGAGGCTCGGGAGAAGTCCTGGAGGCGAGTATGAGAGGAGGTGATGAGGGAGCTGGAAAGCAGGAGGTCTTGGGAGGAGCTAAGGGGATGGTTTGGTTGGTATTTTGAGACCAGGCTGGTGATGTAGCTGGGAGCAGAGTTGTGGATGGCAATGTAAAGTAGTGAGTGTTCAGCTTTTATAAGCCTCAAAAGTTCCCTCAAAATTACTCAACAAACAGCCATTAATGACTAAACCATTGGCAACAAAAGTGAGTACATCCATAAGTGAAAATGTCCAAATTGGGCCCAAAGTGTCAATATTTTATGTGGCCACCCTCATTTTCTAGCACTACCTTAACCCTCTTGGGCATGGAGTTCACAGAGCTTCATGGGTTGCCACTGGAGTCCTCTTCCACTACTCCATGACGACATCACGAAGCTGGTGGATGTTAGAGACATTGCGCTCCTCTACCTTCTGTTTGAGGATGCCTCACAGATGCTCAATAGGGTTTATGTCTGGAGACATGCTTGGCCAGTCCATCAACTTTACTCTCAGCTTCTTTAGCAAGGCAGTGGTCGTCTTGGAGCTATGTTTGGGGTCGTTATCATTTTGGAATACTGCCCTGCAGCCCAGTCTCCGAAGGGAGGGGATCATGCTTTGCTTCAGTATGTCACAGTACATGTTGCCATTCATGGTTTCCTCAATGAACTGTAGCTCCCCAGTGCCGGCAGCACTCATGCAGCCCAGACCATGACACTCCTACCACCATGCTTGACTGTAGGTAAGACACACTTGTCTTTGTACTCCTCATCTGGTTACCACCACACATGCTTGACACCATCTGAACCAAATAAGTTTATCTTGGTCTCATCAGACCACAGGACATGGTTTCAGTAATCCATTTTCTTTGTCTGCTTGTCTTCAGCAAACTATTTGCGGGCTTTCTTGTGCATCATCTTTAGAAAAGGTTTCCTTCTGGAATGACAGCCATGCAGACCAATTTAATGCAGTGTGCGGCGTATGGTCTGAGCACTGACAGGCTGACCCCCCACCCCTTCAACCTCTGCAGCAATGCTGGCAGCACTCATACATCTATTTCCCAAAGACAACCTCTGGATATGATGCTAAGCACGTGCACTCAACTTCTTTGGTCGACCATGGTGAGGCCTGTTCTGAGTGGAACCTGTCCTGTTAAATCGTTGCATGGTCTTGGCCACCGTGCTGCAGCTCAGTTTCAGGGTCTTGGCAATCTTCATATAGCCTAGGCCATCTTTATGTAGAGCAACAATTCTTTTTTTCAGATCCTCAGAGAGTTCTTTTCCATGAGGTGCCATGATGAACTTCCAGTGACCAGTATGAGAGAGTGAAAGTGATAACATCACACTTAACACACCTGCTCCCCATTCACACCTGAGACCTTGTAACACAACAAGCCACATGGCACCGGGGAGGGAAGATGGCTAATTTGACCCAATCTGGACATTTTCACTTAGGGGTGTACTCACTTTTGTTGCTAGTGGTTTAGACATTAATTGCTGTGTGTTGAGTTATATTGAGGGGACAGCAAATTTACACTGTTATACAAGCTGTACACTCACTACTTTACATTGTAGCAAAGTGGTATTTCTTCAGTGTTGTCACATGAAAAGATATAATAAACTATTTACAAAAATGTGAGGTGTGTACTCACTTTTGTGAGATACTGTATCTTTATACTCCTCACCTGGCTGCCGCAACACACGCTTGATACCATCTGAACCAAATACGTTTATCTTGGTCTCATCAGACCACAGGACATGGTTCCAGTAATCCATGTCCTTAATCTGTTTGTGTTCAGAAAACTGTTTGCGGGCTTTCTTGTGCATCACCTTTAGTAGAGGCTTCCTTCTGGGATGACAGCCATGCAGACCAATTTGATGCAGTGTGCGGCATATGGTCTGAGCACTGACAGGCTGAACCCCTACCCGTTCAACCTCTGCAGCAATACTGGCAGCACTCATATGTCTATTCCCTAAAGACAACCCCTGGATATGATGCTGAGCATGTGCACTCAACTTCTTTGGTCGACAATGGTGAGGCCTGTTCTAAGTGGAACCTGTCTTGTTAAACCGCTATATGGTCTTAGCCAGCATGCTGCAGCTCAGTTCTAGAGTCTTGGCAATCTTCTTATAGCCTAGGCCATCTTTATGTAGAGCAACAATTCTTTTTTTCAGATCCTCAGAGAGTTCTTTGCCATGAGGTGCCATGTTGAACTTCCAGTGACCAGTATGAGAGAGTGAGAGTGATAACACCAAATTTAACACACCTGCTCCCCATTCACACCTGAAATCTTGTAACACTAACGAGTCACATGACACCGGGGAGGGAAAATGGCTTATTGGCTCAATTTGGATATTTTTACTTAGGGGTGTATTCTCTTTTGTTGCCAGTGCTTTAGACATTAATGGCTGTGTGTTGAGTTATTTTGAGAGGACAGCAAATTTACACTGTTATACAAGCTGTACACTTACTACTTTAGATTGTAGTAAAGTGTCATTTCTTCAGTGTTATCACATGAAAAGATAAATAAATAAAATATATACAAAAATGTGAGGGGTGTACTCACTTTTGTGAGACACCATACTTCCCAACAGCTTATCATGCTACCAGTTCAAAACAAAGGGGGTGTCTATACTTATCAGTAAAGAGGGCTCCCTTTAAGGTAGAACAAAAGCTAGTCAACCCCGATGACAGGTACTTATACCTTAAAGGATCTTATGCAGGTAAACCCACGACATTGGCCAATGTCTACTTTCCCAATAAATCACACTCATCCTTTTGCAGAAAGATTGTTGCCGAACTGTCATGGTTTGCATCGGGTGTAATATATTAGGAGGTGACTTTATTGTCCCCCTAAACCCCTGTCTCCAACATACTTCCACCGGAAGATCAAGCATTAAATACAAAACATTAAAACGCATCAAAACAATGCTAAGGTCACTTACAATAGTAGATTCATGGAGATGTTTAAACACAACTGGGCGCGACTGCACACATTTCTCTATCCCACACAACAGATATTCACGGATAGATTTTTTTGTTTATTTCACAACGGGACTTAGTGAACATCAAAAAGGCTAACATAGTATCTCAACCTTTTTGGACCATGCTCCAATATCCCTTACTCTGAAACTAAACTCGACCCACAAGGAAATCTTTAACTGGCGGCTGAATGTGTCTATCTTAACTGACCCTACTTCCCACATGATAATTGCCACCCATATAAAAGACTAATTCCACTGAGGATGTTTCCCATCTGACAAGTGCGTTATTAGGGGTGAGCTTATAAAATTGGGGGCACAATGCAAAAAAGAGAGGGAAAAAAAAATTGAGGAGCTTTAAAATTCCATCACCAAACTAGAATATGCACATAAAGAATTACTGTCTAAATATTTAGCAACCACATTAGCTGAATCTTGCAGGGAGCTGCAGCAGATCTTGGAGGCGAAATTTAAGCATCTGCTGTTTTTCCGAAAAGGCAAATACTATGAGCATAGCGATAAAAGCTGAAAATTTCTTGCCAGAGCTTTGAGAGAAGCCAAAGTAGCAACCGATATCTCAGGGATCAGAGACAAAAATGGCACAATAGATCATGACACTGAAAAAATTGCAGCCCATTTTCACAAATTTTACACTGATCTATACAACTTACCATCACAGCACAAACCAAAAGGATTTAAGAGTGACAGAAATTCTATAATTCAGGAATATCGATTTCAAAGCCATCTCCCCACACTTAACCATACTCAAGTTTCAGCCCTAGATGACCCCATAGTTGAGGAGGAATTGCTAGGGGCAATTAAAGATATGAAACCGAACAAAAGTCTGGGACCAGACAGTTTCTCTTCACAGTATTACAAGAATTATATAGACATACTTAAGAAACCACTCATCCAAGCTCTTAACTCCCTGACAGACCCAGACACAGGATCTACATCCTTCCTACAAGCTCATATAACTGTGCTTCCCAAACCTAACAAAGACCTAACAGACTGTGCCAGCTATAGGCCAATTTCGCTCCTGAACTTAGACCTGAAGTTACTTGCAAAAATTTTGGCAAAGCATCTCAAAACAATACTACCAGAGATAATTTGCACTGAACAAGCAGGCTTCATGCCAGGAAGGGAGGCCAGAGATAATGTAACCAAGACTTTGAACCTGGTCTACTATGTCCGCAACTCAAAAATTGAGGGTCTTCTCCTGTCAACGGATGCGGAGAAGGCCTTATATCGAGTAGCCGGGGACTTCATGATGACGACATGTAAACATATCAGCCTTGCAGACAATATGATAAGCCAGATAGCGGCCTTATACAATGGCCCATCTGCCAAAATAAAAACAAACAACCTGTTCTCTGACACACACGAGACAGGGGTGCCCTTTGTCACCCCTGTTGTTCATACTCACATTGGAACCATTCTTAAGAACGATCAATGCAGATCCCTCCATACAAGCCATTAAAGTAGGAGAAAAGACATTTAAAATAGCTGCATATGCAGATGATATGCTATTCTTTATAACCTGCCCACACACAACCATACCCAATTTATCAAGAGATTTTGACATTTATGAATATATATCCAAATTAAAAATGAATTATTTAAGAGCAGAAGCCTTAAACCTTATAATGCCACCCGAAAAATTAACATTGCTAAAAGTTAATTGTCCTTTTAAATAGGAGCCAGTAGCACTGGAATATTTTGGGTAGTGGTTAACCCCCTCCATGAACATTTTGTTTGAAAATAATTTCCTACCTCTATTGAAATCAATTAAGAAGGACCTTAGCTCTTGGAATAAAAGGTTTTTTCATGGTTTGGCCGTGTTGCCAAACTGAAAATGGTCATACTCCCAAAACTATTGTACCTACTTCATGCCCTACCAATTACTGTACCGGATTGCTTCTTCCGCAAACTCATAACCTTACAAACACAATTTGTTTGGGCACAAAACCACCGAGAATCAGACACCAGCTTATCACTAGGGCAAAAGAAAAAGAGGGCATGAGCTTATCAGACTTTCAAAATTATTACCATGCAACACACTTAACTAGAATTGTTGGTACTGCCATGAAGCCTACAAAGATTGGATCCATCTCGAATCCAAGACAGCTACTAAACAAGTACAATGCTCCCCCTGAATCCCAAGGTCTATGTGCCCGTTACAGCTAAAAAAAAATCACCCGTTAGTGGGAACAACCTTGAAAATATTTCATAAGCTCACAAAGCACACCATAATCTCTAGCGTACCTAGCCCATTTACCCCACTATTTTAAGCAGTACTAGGCAACCCATGGTTTACTACTCACCCCAATCTAATTGGTAAACCCATAATCGCCTTACATTTTTTTGCAAAAGGGAAACTAATACCACTCACAAAACATAAAATTAATGAACCACACACACCGCTAACATTTTGGGCATACAGACAAATCCACAGCTATCTTACAGACCCTACACGGAAGCTTAACTGCTCTAGAGCACCTACTACACTAGAGCAAATATGTCTAACAGGAAAGGACTGCAGAGGAGCAACTTCATTTTCATACTCACTGCTCCAAAACTCATGCCCTCCAGGAATGAATACTGATCAGTTTAAAGAAAAATGGGAATCTGCTTTAAATATTGCTATAACAGATTAACAATGGACCAACGCTTGTATCATGGCACACAAATGCTCTATAAGCACCAAGTATCAGGAAAATGCATACAAACTCCTCACACACTAGTATGCTACGCCACATAAAATCAAAGAGATTACACCACATTTGGTGGCAATGCCCTAAAATCTAAAGTTTCTGGTCCCAGGTTTGTGAACTTATTCGTAAGATCACAGACACTTCCTTGAAACTAACTCCTGAATGCTGCCTCTTACACATCACAAACCTTCCACTTCGCAAGTACAAACGCTCCATAATTACACATCTTCTCAATGTGGCCTAATCTTTGATCCCTATTCATTGGAAAACATCATGCACACCAACGATTAGAGACTGGCTTCATAACATTAACAATATATATAACATGGGAGAATCCATTGCTATTGCCTCAGATAGAACTGAGCGCCTCCATAAAATTTGGACAGTATGGCTTCTCTTCCGGTATTCAAAAGATTACAAACAACTTTGCTGCTGTTGAGACTAATTATGTTTCTGCTCTGTAGTCTCATACTGAACTCTAACTGAAAGATTCTCTTGAAACCAATTCAAGAGATATACACTGGTTTAGATGATTCCTATAGTTCACATTCTATAAACTTTCTATATTGGATACATGACTTGTTGTATCTAAAAACATGTTTTTCCTTTTCTCTCTTTCTTGTATTGGATTCTCAGGTGTACTGAGCCATTTGCTTCATAACCTCATGCCTAAATCCACACTAATAGTAATCAAACTAAAATGGACTCCAGTCCAGGCTGGAGGAGGTCACAGTTGGTACAGTTCTCAGAAATAATTACATACAATAGTAAGAAATTGACCTATACATATTGCAGGAAGCAGTTTTCTTTTTCATCTTCTTATAGTTTCTTATATTTACACATTAAACATTTAATATTGCTGTGTTATATACAGAATACCCATTTGATACAGTATATCATTATCTGACAATGATGAAGATACTGTTCTCTGCTATCTGCCTTCAACTTGAATTATATATGGTATTTATGTTGTTTATGTATCTTTTGTTTTCAATAAACTTGATTGTAACAAAAAAAGATCATGTGTCACTGCAAAAGAATGAATGGATCAGCAACTGCAGCTGCTGATCAATTCATTCCGTGTCCATTCATTAACACACCTAATTTCTCTCTCTCCCCTGTTGTAAAACAAAAAAAAGGGGGGGTCAGCACCACAAATTCACACCTACCAGGCTGAGGACTCAAGAGAAGGTAACCTGCTGCAGAATTGTCCAGGGAGTCTAAACTGTTATAAATACAAAAAAAAAAAACATACACAAGGCACAGTAGGAACCTTGACTTAATGACCCCTAGAGTCCTATATTGTGAAAAATTCAAAGTAGCTGCCCAAACACACGTGTGTTAAAACCCATAGATAGAGTTGATCGAACCTCTGGAAGTTTGGGTTCTGCAGGTTCGGCCGAACTTCGGGAAAAAGTCCGGGTTCGGGACCGAACTTGACCCAAACTTTGTCCCGAACCCCATTGAAATCAATGGGGACCCAAACTTTTAGGCACAAAAATGGCTGTAACAAAGTCCTGGCAAGTCCTAAAGGTCTGCAAAAGGAAGGAAATGGGGGTAAGAGTCGGACAAGTGCCCTACAAAGAAATGGAGATAGGGAAATAACTTAAAATAATTTTTAAGCTAAAATCACATTAAAAAAATAAAAAATGGAGGTGGATGTGGAGTTGGAGGTTGAGGAGACGGTGAAAGTGGCGGTGGAGGAGGAGGAGGTAGCCAACACTGTTTTTTTTATTTTTGTGCAAGAAATGCACCGCTGGCCACAAATGTAGTTTTTGGATTTTTTTTTTTTTTAAACCAGCAACGTAGACATTTTTATATTTTTGTGCAAGAAATGCACCGCTGGACGCAAATGTAGTTTTTTTTTTTTTTTAAACCAGCAATGTAGATGCACTTTTTAATTTTGTGCATTTTAGAACAATAATATGGCTCTCTAAGCAACGGCTAGAAGAAACTTTCCCTATAGAACTTGGAGATTATTTTAGAACAATAATACGGCTCTCTAAGCAACGGCTGGAAGAAACTTTCCCTATAGAACTTGGAGATGATTTTAGAACAATAATCTGTCCCTTTAAGCAACAGCTGGAACCTTTCCCTATAGAACTTAGAGATGATTTTAGAACAATAATCTTTCGCTTAAAGCAACAGACTCTACCTAGTCCAGTCAGATCGTTCTGTGCAGCAGGATGAGGTCTGCAATCTGTCCCTCAAAGCAGCAGTACTATTATCTCTACCTAGTCCACAATCAGATTGTTCAGTAATGCAGGATGAGATGTTCTATAGAGTTGAGCGAACTTCTAGAAGTCCGGGTTCTGCTGGTTCGGCCGAACTTCGGGACAAAGTCCGGGTTCGGGTCCGGACAGAACCCGAACTTTGTCCCGGACCCCGAACCCCATTGAAATCAATGAGGACCCAAACTTTTAGGCACAAAAATGGCTGTAAAATAGTCCTGGAAAGTCCTAGAGGTCTGCAAAAGGAAGGAAATGGGGGTAAGGGTGGGACAAGTGACCTACAAAGAATGGGGACAGGGAAATAACTTTAAATATTAAAAAAAAAAAAAAAACATAAAAAAAGCAAAAATGGAGGTGAATGTGGATCATCTTCAAACTGGGTCTGAAAAGTATTAATTAACGGTAGAAGCCATATAACTGTTCTAAAATCATCTTCAAACTGTGTCAAAAAAGTATAAATAAGCCGGGAGAACCCATATCACTGTTCTGCAAACATCTGGAAGCTGTGTGTGTCACTTTAAATAAAACCGGGAATAACTGAGCATCTGTTCTGCAAACATCTGTAAAGTCTGTGTGTCACTTTAAATATAACCGGGAATAAAAGAACTACTGTTCTGCAAACATCTGTAAAGTCTGTGTGTCACTTTAAATATAAGGGCCGATATAATTTTCACTGTGTGTCTGAAATGTCTACAAACGTCTTGTCTACAAGTCAATAAGGGCTGATATAAATTTCACTGTGTGTCTGAAATGTCTACAAACGTCTTGT
>BLSH010397627.1:72205-94028 GCA_018402905.1 Glandirana rugosa | reverse complement strand
CTATATTAAAAGTGACACACAGACGTTACAGATGTGTGCAGAACAGATGTTCAGTTATTCCCGGCTATATTTAAAGTGACACACAGACGTTACAGATGTGTGCAGAACAGATGTTCAGTTATTCCCGGCTATATTAAAAGTGACACACAGACGTTACAGATGTGTGCAGAACAGATGTTCAGTTATTACCGGCTATATTTAAAGTGACACACAGACGTTACAGATGTGTGCAGAACAGATGTTCAGTTATTCCCGGCTATATTAAAAGTGACACACAGACATTACAGATGTGTGCAGAACAGATGTTCAGTTATTTCTGGCTATATTAAAAGTGACACACAGACTTTACAGATGTTTGCAGAACAGATGTTCAGTTATTCCCGGCTATATTTAAAGTGACACACAGACGTTACAGATGTGTGCAGAACGGATGTTCAGTTATTCCCGGCTATATTAAAAGTGACACACAGACGTTACAGATGGGTGCAGAACAGATGTTCAGTTATTCCCGGCTATATTTAAAGTGACACACAGACTTTACAGATGTTTGCAGAACAGATGTTCAGTTATTCCCGGCAATATTTAAAGTGACACACAGACTTTACAGATGTTTGCAGAACAGATGTTCAGTTATTCCCGGCTATATTTAAAGTGACACACAGACTTTACAGATGTTTGCAGAACAGATGTTCAGTTATTCCCGGCTGTATTTAAAGTGACACACAGACTTTACAGATGTTTGCAGAACAGTAGTTCAGTTAGTCCCGATTATTTAAAGTGACACACACAGTTTCCAGATGTTTGCAGAACAGTGATATGGGTTCTCCCGGCTTATTTATACTTTTTTGACACAGTTTGAAGATGATTTTAGAACAGTTATATGGCCTCTACCGCTAATTAATACTTTTCAGACCCAGTTTGAAGATGATCCACATTCAAATCCATTTTTGCTTTTTTATGTTTTTATTTTTTAAAAATATTTAAAGTTATTTCCCTGTCCCCATTTCTTTGTAGGGCACTTGTCCCACCCTACCCCCATTTTCCTTTCTTTTGCAGACCTCTAGGACCTTCCTGGACTTTTTTACAGCAATTTTCAGAACTTTCATTAAAATTACCAGAACCCAGGACCCGAACCCGGACTTTTTTTGAAAAGTCCGGGTTCGGGTCCGGGTCCCGGACACCCCAAAGTTCGGTACGGACCCGAACTTTACAGTCCGGGTTCGCTCAACTCTAATGTTCTATAATATCTGCAATCTGTCCCTCACAGAGCCAGCAGCATCCTCTCCCTAAACTATCCTGAGAGCATATGACATGCAGCACGGTGACTCCAGCCCCATATAGAGGCTGTGTCACATGATGCACTGGCCAATCACAGCCATGCCATTAGTAGGCATGGCTGTGATGGCTTCTAAGGGCAAACCAGTGAAACACTTGTTGATTGGATTGGCTGCCCTTGGCAGCTATTCAACACGTGGAATCAAATACCAGAACCCCGAACTTAAACCCAAACTTTTTTTAAATGTCCGGGTTCGGGTCCGGGTCCCGGACACCCCAAAGTTCGGTACGGACCCGAACTTTACAGTTCGGGTTCGCTCAACACTACCCATAGATTTTCAGATGGCTAGATGTAATCTGTAGGCACTGAGCCATTGCTGTGAGGACATAGTTCCATCTGTATGTCGGCTCAGTTTAGGTAGGATCTAGACCAATAAGGTGGAGGGACTCGTTGGCTGTGTAAAATGTTTCTTGGGGAACAAATTCCACAAATTCCCATAAATAAGATCAATCAAATTAAAATGGAATCACGGCAATCAGTGTCAAAGAGCAAAACAAACAGGCAGCTGTAAAGTATGTTGTAAGCCAAGGAGGTGGACTGGAACTGGGACTGTCAGGCTGGTGGAGCAACTGAGGGGGAATCCAGAAAGCTGCACAGGTGCAGGAAATATTCCCAAACATGCCAACTGGTCTGATGCCGGAATGGAGTGGCACTGGGGAGCTGATCACACTGCTGCTCACCACACTCACACCACAAAGAAACCAAACCCTGGGACAGGGCTGCATCCCAGTAGAGTGTCAATGGCAAGGCTGCAGCAAATCTGGCAGTCATCTGGGGAGGTGGAAGCTGACTCTGACACTCATCAGTGTTTCAGGGGCATGATTTTGAAATGCATCATTGCAAAGGACACTGTATGTGTGGGTGAGCAGTCTCCTGAGCAGGTCTGTTGAGTGGTTCCCTGAGTGGCTTCTTCCAGCGGCTCCACCCGAGCAGATGAATGTGACAGTCAGCTTCCACCTCCATGGATCTCTGTCAATGATGCCAACTAAGACGTGTTTTCATGTATTGAGGGAGACTAACAAGTTATGGAGCACTGGGTGTAGTTGGCAACATATAAAATTGTATAGAACATGGTGAGATGAATTTCCAATTAATTTAGATACCAGTGCAAATGAATAGTTCTGATAAAGGCATTGTTGGGAATAATCTGGCATTAGGCACATTAGATTAATAGTCAACCCTGAAAATCTTGTGAAAGCAGAAAGAATGCTAATTAGATTCAGTGCTAAAACATGCAACTATGTCAAACATGGCAAGTTATTGTGTTCAAATGAAAGAGCTTAATGCATGACTTCTCCATGCTTGGGGCCTTTGATGTCAGGGTACTGATGCAGGTTAATTTCCAAGGCTCAAAGAGAAATGTAAACATAATAAGGGATAAGGAAGATCCCTGTCTACTAGTTCTTCAATGTATGAAGAAATGCTGCAGTTCAAAACCATGATACTTGAGTGCAGCCTTGGGAAAGTATAAATGGTTTGTTCCCCAGCTATACTTGAGCTAGAAGGGATAGACCCAGGTTCTGCATACATTGTCACCAGTTTGACATTGTGGTACAGTGACCACTGGGTCAACAGGTATGAACATAGCTAGGTTGATGTTTAGGGATGTGACAACAATTGGTCCTTTTTAAAAGGCACTAGAATCATGTTTCTGGTACAAAGAAAATTTGGTGCTACACAATATAGTTAGTTATAGTTAGTCTGGTTAAAAAAAGACACAAGTCCATCACCAATAAACAAACAAAATCAAATGTAAAAGTTTACAATCATGCTAAAAAAGGCAAAGGAAATAAGTGAATGACCAAGTAAAAAGATATTAAGGGCTCGCTAAGTGTTAATAAAGGGTTTAACCACTTGCTTACTGGGTACTTAAAACCCCCTCCTGCCCAGACCAATTTTCAGCTCTCAGCGCTGTCGCACTTTGAATGACAATTGTGTGGTCATGCAATGCTGCACCCATATGAAATTTTTATCATTTTTTTCACACAAATAGAGCTTTATTTTGGTGGTATTTAATCGCTGCTGGGCTTTTTATTTTTTGCTAGAAAAAAACAAAATCGGACTGAAAATTTTGTAAAAAATAATTGTTTCATAGTTTGTTATAAAATGTTAAAAACAGGTAATTTTTCTCCTTCATTGATGTGCGCTGATGAGGCTGCACTGATGGGCACTGATGGACACTGATAGGCTGCACTGATGGGCATTGATAGGCTGCACTAATGGGCACTTACAGGCTGCACTGATGGGCACTTACAGGCTGCACTGATAAGGCAGCACTGATGGACACTGATAGGCGGCACTGGTGGGCAATGATGAGGCAACACTGGTGGGCACTGATGGCACTGATGGGTGGCACTGATGGGCACTGGCAGGCGACACTGATCGGCAGCACTGACAGGTGGCACTGATGGACACTAGTTGGCAGCACTGATGGGCATTGATAGCTGGCAATGGTGGGCATTGTTAGATGGCACTGGTCCACACTGATAGGTGACACTGGTGGGCACTGGTAGGCAGCACTGATGTTCACCTGTAGGTGGCACTGTTTGGCACTGGTAGATGGCACTGATGGGCACTGCATAGCAGCAGTGCCTCTCTGTGTGCAGGGCTGATGTCCCTGTGTATATCGCCGGTGATCGGCTTTTTTCTCCCCTCACGCTGTCAGCGTGAGGGGAAAAAATGCCAAATACCAATCTCTTGTTTACTTCCCGTGATCAGCTGTCATTGGCTGACAGCTCATCACGTGGTAAGGGGCCGGGATCGGCCCCTTACAACAATCTGTGATCAGCCATGTCTCATAGACCCGGTGATCACAGAGCGCACCGCGTGTGGCCCGCAGGGGGCGCGCAGGCAGCTCGTACACGGGATGACATCTATTGATGGCATCCCGGCAATTCAGATCCGTGCTGTAACCGTCAATCGGCTATGGCGCGGATCTGAAGTGGTTAAATGTTCTTTTAAGAAAAGGAGTTTTTTTTTAAATGTATTTACACATAAGAGGAATTTATAAATGAAGGGTACAGTTGTAGCTTTCATTCATAAATGAATGCAGAGCAGGATCTGAGCTGTCCAACTGATAGTTTAGTCCTGCGCATTACACACAAAAATAATGTGGATCTCACCGTGTAATCATCAGCATTCTGTCCTGTTTATTAGGAGCTCCTGACACAGAATGGGTGGCTGTCACACTGACAATAGAGCAGGACACCAGCAGGTACACAGGGAGAGCCACAATCTGTAATCTAGCTCACTCCTGCACAGTGTTAGATACAGATAGGTGATTCAGAGACAATAGAGGCTCCCTCCCCAGTTGTGCCCCCCACAGAAAGGCAACAAAAAGGTGTACTTTCTTTGTCTCTGTCTGACCCTGATTTACACTCTCCAGGACACTCTCTCTTTTTACCTTTTACCTTATTTTAGAAAGTAATAAAAAAAGTAATATAAAAACGTGACATTACAAAAATACTAATCAAATACACCAGAAAAAAACACATACAGCACAAAACGAGATCAACTAAACTAATGTATTCCCAATTTGGGGAGACAAATGGTCCTCCCCAAACAGGATATTGAGACAAACCTGTAGCTAAAACAAAAGCACCAGTACCTTCGATAGGTGAAAGAAAAGAATGGGTTTGATAATGTTCACAATGCCTCCACCCAGGACAGAGGTGAACAGAGGGGATTCCTTTACCATCAATCTAATTACAGTAATAGGGAGCAGATAAACTACTGCAACCAGAATATAACAGTAACCATAAATATGTAGATGCACACCAGTATGGAAATAATGCAAGCTTTATTTAAGAAAATATTAAAGAGGAAGTAAATCCTGATGGGGTTTACTTACTCTATATCCCCCAGCATAGTAGAAACATAATGCATAGTAGCCCATTATGTGTCACTTACCTGCAAATGAAGCCTGCGACATCCAGCGCTGTCCCCTGTGCAGGCAGCATTCATCTTCAGTCCCTCTTCCTTCCGGGGCCTCGGCTCCAGCTCTGTGACTGGCCGAAGTTGCGTGAGCCGCCAGTCACGGCATGAACTCAGTGAAGAAATGGCACGGAGTCCGTTTCTTCACTGTGCATGTGTCAAAATGACATTGGCACATCTAGTACACTGCATATTTCCTGAACCATGCAGGTTTGGGAGATATGCAGGGCACCTATAGGTAAGTCTTATCATAGGCTTACCTGTAGGTTAAAGAGGTTGTCACGAGTTGACAACCACTTTAATAATAGTACATATATGAATGCAAATGACATAAAATCAAATAGTCCATAGTCCATATAAGTTCACATAGAGAAGGAAAATTCTCATAAAGGAAAAAGGCAAGCTCTGAACGTGACACCCAGTGCAGGAGGGCTGGAAGGTGCACATGAATATGTAGCGGTACCCCCGAAGGAGCTGCTAATGAAATTTATATTTTCCCGAGCCTCCCACTGAATATTCTTGCAGCCAGTCACTATGGTATTTTCACACAGCCAGGTGCACACACAATCCTGCTGGTCTCCAATGACCAGTCTAGGGGATGGATTTTCAATGCTTTATTTGTTGAACTTGGATAGGAGAAGGGTAGAGATAGGATACTCCAAGTAACTGAATGTAACTGAGGACAATTCTCCCTAGGTTCTGAACAGCAGGCAGTCAGTGGCTTCACACAGCAGACTGACTCCAGTGAAACAAGTCCATCTTTAAGCAACAAAGGACATGCCGGCTTTGTTTCTTCAAGACACTCGCCAGTGTCTCCTTTCTAACTCAGTATAGCAGACTACCAATGCACTTTATGGCAGGCTGGCTTTAGCAGAACAGGTCCCTTGTTAAGCAGTAAGGACAGAAGCTGGACTCTGTTCTTCAAGACACTCTCCAGTGTCTCCTTTCTAGCTGGCACACCCAATTAAGCTGATATGAGAGCAGGGGAAATTCTAGCACACACAGTCTCAGGGATTCTCTCACAGATCTGTACTCACACCATGTCCTGGGACAGTCGGTAGCCCTTTCTGCCAACCTCCAAGCGACACTTTGCCACTGCAGTATCAGAGAATCCAGAGACATCCTCCCTCTGACAGCTTCTATGGAACTGTGGGTTGCAGCTTCCTCATCCGGATAGGCTTCGACTAGCCTAGCAGCCGGCAGCCTCCTGGATAGGCTCTCGGGCCTAGCAGCCAGGAGCTAAACATACACCTCACCTCTCAAGCCTGAGTGGGCTGGGAATCCTCACCTTGAGCCCATGTGCTCCCTCTTATATGAAGGTGTTCACCCAAGATGCAGGGGGTCACCACTCCCCTGCTAGCTGGTCAGAACCACCTCCAAATACACCTGCTGTTACTGGCTGAGGCTTTTCCCCTCTGTCCAATAGGGACTGATACTATTGGACATGGTAAAAGATTTCCAGACCATATGAAACAGCACCAGAGCACATAGAGCAGACCTTACTTAAATCTGGCTCTCTGATAAGCAGACAGCACATAAATTTACCTTTCAGCTCTTCTGTTAAGCAGACAGAGCCAAAAACGATATACACTCTCTAGTACCCAAACTAGGAGGGCGCTACATCCACCCCCGCCAAAAATGAGCCATGTCCTCATTGGCTCTGGGCAGCCGCCCCTACAAAAATCTACCAAAAACTAGCGGAGTATTCCATGTTGTGGAATGGCAAAAGGAAAATAACAAATGAACAGGGCCATGGGGCATACCCCATATGTGGCCAGTAGTACAATGGCTTAGTTGTAGATACATACACATTTCACTTTACCAATATACCTTATCAATGCACCCCCCCACCAAAAATAGCAATTACTGGGGGTGCCAATATAACCACCACATCCAATAGACATAGATGTTTTGGCTGTACTTAACATTTCACATCTTAAGTGGAACTCTACCAATTGCACTTTGTTAGTGCACCCCCCGCCAAACATAAAAATGGTTGGGGGGGGTAAACACAAATAATACATCCTAACTGACTATTGCTACGTAATAGTATAATTATACACATATATGATACATTTGCCTCAGCAGAGGCCTAAAGATTCCTTGCAGTCCTGCAAAGAAAGAGAGAGAGAGAAACATACTCAAGCAAACAATTATATACAGTCATGAGTAGCTATTTAGTGGGAACACCCTCTCCTCAGAGGCGGTTTCCCCACTGGCATGCATCTACCACTAACATTCTCGTAGAGGCATCTTCATGAATACTGCCCCCTAAGGGCAACCTTGACACGTTTTCTCCTTGTGGACCTGAAAAACAGAACAATAACATCCTACCAATCTATCTAATGTCACATTTGTGGAATGTTGTGCATTGAAGTTTTACTCCACGAATTTAACAGTTGTCTTCTAACAGAGCCTGCAACAAAAGAAGTATTTTCCTTCAACATGTTTCTTGTAGGACAACAGTAGGAGCTCGCAACAGAGGAAGTCACTTCCTATGGCACATCACTTGTAGAACAACAGTAGGAGCTTGCAACCGAGGAAGTCATTCCCACGGCACATTACTTAGAGAACAGAAATGCTGGGCATCTGCCTTCTGGCATAGCAGCAGCCCCTTTGACTTGCGGTTTCAAACACATTTACATTGGCCAACTGGCCCAAAGATCTTCGCAAAGTGTCTCTTTGAAGAAATATCTTTGCAAAGTGTCTCTTTGAAAAACTCTTCACAAAGTGTCCACTTTAAGTAGGAGAAGTCCTCTTTAGCAGAAGTTCCTTTTCTCCTAGTTGAAGAACAAATCCCAGATACCCCCTTCTTGGTTTTGCAAGGATAGAAGGGAAAGGGGATTGGGAATTTTGGGGGAATTGCCCCCGGCAACAACTTTAACTGCTTCAACTCTGTAGAACAACTTTCAGCTGGTCATCTCTTGAGCAACTGACTTGATATCTGAACACTTTTCCTTTTGAAACAAACAACCGCTGGAATGTGGTTCAGAGGTAGAAGTCTGGGTGAGGAATCTGGACCATCCCTCCATTGGGACCCCAGATGTTGCAGGACCACTCACTGTCCTTTTTCTTTTGTCTTGACAATCACTTTGTCAATGTGGATTGACCTTCCGAAGTTCCAGCTCTCCCGGACAGTCAAAAACTCCTTCCACAAGGCCGACTTCGTTTGGTTTCTGTATGGCTTTGGTATAAACATAAAGTCCCACACAGCTTCGTCACACCACTGGTCACGCTTGGTCTCAATCTCTTGCATGATCTCCCGAGGAGCATAAGGGTAGTCATACCCATACTCGAGGGCGACCTTGTGCTGTAACAGACGCTGGAAACGGGAGAACTTTGGCAACGTTTTCCTATCACCCTTGCCTGCTGGGACAAAAACGGTTATTTCCTTCTTGATGAGAAGGGTGTAGGCATCGTTTTGTGCTCAAGCCCGAGCATAGTTGTGAGGAGGGGACAGAGCAGGAGCTCTGCTAGCATAATTCTCACAAAAGCCCAAGTTCTTGGCACATTGGACAAGGATGGATGCTTCTTCCCGGCTTCCATCCAACTGCTCCACACACAGAGATCCGTCTTTATCAGAGGTTTCACAGTTCCACTCTGTGTCCGTCCCCGATCCCCAGTCACCTAGTCCTTCCTCGATGGACCCATAATGAAATACAAAGGTGGGGGATCCCACATCAATAATCCCCGGTCTCTCCTCACTTGAGGGACTGGTGGAATCTTCTGTCTGGCTTTGGTGGGTCCCTTCTGCCACTTTAATAGCCGGCACAGGGGCTGCAGGAATAGCTATGGGTAGCGATGGCTGCCGTACTTGCTGTACTGTAGATACATAGTTTTCCTGGGTTTGGCAGACCGTGGTATGGGTGTACACCACCAGCCCCAGTTCCAGTGGCGCCCGCAGAGCATGTCTGTCTCCCCCAGCAGAGATAGGAATGGGCATGGACACTTCTGTAGTACAGCCTGTCTCCCAAGCAATCTGCAGAACCCTCGGCTGACAATCGCTGGATTCTAGCTGCAGCAACATCTCCCCGCAATGACCGCACTGACCCCAGGTACTCAATTGTACAGTCACCCGTCGGCACCTGCCACATACCAGTACCAGGTGCTCTTTACCTCCGGCGTTGCATAGTGCGAGGCTTCCTCTGGGCATCAATCTCACCCCAGTGTCGGTCACTCTGCAGCTCTTCCACTCAGCCATCTTCTCTGGCTCTGCGCCACAAGCAGTCTCTCTGGTCTCCGCTATCTTACTGCTCTGCACACGCCGCTTCTTCTCGGCTACACCTGGAGGCAGAAGTGATGTCAGGGCTCTCCTTCTCTCTCCGGATTGGCCGATGGTGGGCGGCGACTCCGCCCACGCCAGACTGACTGACTGCATGGCGGCAACTCCGCCCCTCTGGTGGGTCTCTTTGGGGTGCACTTTCCCGCGCTGCGAGTTAACTCCTTCACTGCAATTGCTTAACCACCGCCCGACATTGATAGGCGCTACTGTGAACCAGACAGCGTCAAGCATAGCTGACGAGCAGGCAACACCCCTCCAATGTTTCAAATGACAATCTTCACCATTGTGGCCTGCAAGTGTCCTGTTAGTGACTTGCAGCAGACATTCACTCGCACAGTACATGTGTGCACATGGCCCTCGGCGGCCGCCATTTTAACTTGTGAATAAACTTTGCTTTCTCCACTTTCTGACAAAATGGTTGCACTCAACACTTTAAAGCAGACATTAGCACAGCACACTTTCTCTTCGATTGCGGTCCCGCAATCCACACGGCAAGACATGACAAAATTACATTTTCTCAAACACTTTATCCGGCCGTTGCTAGTGACAACCATCTCTGCGATACATTCAGGGGATAATCCCGGACTATGAGCCCCCACATGTAGCGCTAGCCCCGAAGGGGCTGCTAATGAAATTTATATTTTCCCGAGCCTCCCACTGAATATTCTTGCAGCCAGTCACTATGGTATTTTCACACAGCCAGGTGCACACACAATCCTGCTGGTCTCCAATGACCAGTCTAGGGGATGGATTTTCAATGCTTTATTTGTTGAACTTGGATAGGAGAAGGGTAGAGATAGGATACTCCAAATAACTGAATGTAACTGAGGACAATTCTCCCTAGGTTCTGTACAGCAGGTAGTCAGTGGCTTCACACAGCAGACTGACTCCAGTGAAACAAGTCCATCTTTATGCAACAAAGGACACGCCGGACTTTGTTTCTTCAAGACACTCGCCAGTGTCTCCTTTCTAACTCAGTATAGCAGACTACCAATGCACTTTATGGCAGGCTGGCTTTAGCAGAACAGGTCCCTTGTTAAGCAGTAAGGACAGAAGCTGGACTCTGCTCTTCAAGACACTCTCCAGTGTCTCCTTTCTAGCTGGCACACCCAATTAAGCTGATATGAGAGCAGGGGAAATTCTAGCACACACAGTCTCAGGGATTCTCTCACAGATCTGTACTCACACCATGTCCTGGGACAGTCGGTAGCCAACCTCCAAGCGACACTTTGCCACTGCAGTATCAGAGAATCCAGAGACATCCTCCCTCTGTCAGCTTCTATGGAACTGTGGGTTGCAGCTTCCTCATCCGGATAGGCTTCGACTAGCCTAGCAGCCGGCAGCCTCCTGGATAGGCTCTCGGGCCTAGCAGCCAGGAGCTAAACATACACCTCACCCCTCAAGCCTGAGTGGGCTGGGACTCCTCACCTTAGCCCACGTGCTCCCTTTTATATGAATGTGTTCACCCAAGATGCAGTGGGTCACCACTCCCCTGCTAGCTGCTCAGAACCACCTCCAAATACACCTGCTGTTACTGGCTGAGGCTTTTCCCCCTCTGTCCAATAGGGACCGATACTATTGGACATGGTAAAAGATCTCCAGACCATATGAAACAGCACCAGAGCACATAGAGCAGACCTTACTTAAATCAGGCTCTCAGATAAGCAGACATCACATACATTTACCTGTCAGCTCTTCTGTTAAGCAGACAGAGCCAAAAACTATATACACTCTCTAGTACCCAAACTAGGAGGACGCTACATCTATATCATCATGCAGTGTGTGAAAATCCATCACCAATAGTTGTAAAGCAGCTCACCAGATCAATATAACTTCCAAACAAATAGAATAGACAAACACGCCTGTAGGGACGTAATTACTCCTTAATGAACACAGGTGCACCCCTCAGACTTCACAAGATCAGTGTAGATACACTCCAGCAATCCTCAGAGAAAATGATAGCAAAACACAGATGCCCATAGTGTAATCCAGCATATAATTTATTGGATAAAATCAACAGGCACATTTAGTTACACTCACATTTAGCCGATGGAAATGTGGCATATAAAAGGTTAAAATCAGTAAATGCAGGGACGGCCATCAGAGCGCAGTATAGCACATCTAGATGTCCACCCAACCGGTTTCGTCATACCACTCACACCGTCTGGGACATCGGGACGCCCCAGACGATGTCAGTGTTATGATGAAACCGGTCAGGTGGACATCAAGACGTGCTATACTGCGCTCTGACGGCAGTCCCTGCATTTGCTGATTTTAACCCTTTATAAGCTGCATTTCCATCAACTAAATGTGAGTGTAACTAAGTGTGCCTGTTGATTTTATTCAATAAATTATATGCTGGATTACGCTATGGGCATCTGTGTTTTGCTATCATTTTCTCAGAGGATCGCTGGAGTGTATCTACACTGATCTTGTGAAGTCTGAGGGGTGCATCTGTGTCCATTAGGGAGTAATTACATCCCTACAGGTGTGTTTGGCTATTCCATTTGTTTGGAAACCATATTGATCTGGTAAGGAGCTTTACAACTATCGGTGATGGATTTTCACACACTGCATGATGATATATAAGTGTGCACCTTCCAAACCTCCTGCACTGGGTGTCACATTCAGAGCTTGACTTTTTCCCTTATGAGAATTTTCCTTCTCTGTGAACTTATATGGACTATTTGATTTTATGTCATGTGCATTGATGTAATTTGCTTGATATGCGCTGCTATTTGTCTTTATATATTTCATATTGGGGTATTTATCTATATACCTACATATTTAGCTGCTGTCTGTTATCATCATTACCACTTTTTTTAATTTAGTGCAGATTTTTTCCTGGGTTACATACATCCAATGTACAAACCGGTATTATCAGCAAATGGGCCCAACAAGAGTCCTGGTGTGCACATATACCCTAGTTATAGTTATTAATAGAAATACCTCCAGATGAATGTTGCAGCAAATTTTAGCTGCAGGGACCCGTGAGGATGATCACAATAGGGCATTTGTCTTGATGTCAGAGACCTACAGAAAGGATCTCCAATGATGAGGAGACCCTCCAGCCATTGTCCAAAAAGCCTGGAATGCAGATTAGATGCCTAATCTGGCTCAATCCTATGCTGGTTCTTGAGCCCTGAGCTAAAACTAGCTATATAATCCCAGACCAGAAGAGACAGGGTTAACTAACAGGAGCTGCATATAAACTCAATTGCAATAAACATATTCATCTACTAACATACAGCAATCCCAAAATATCAAAATGAACTACTTCGCTATTAGTAGAAGTGTATGAACAGCTAGCACTTTAATCTGACAAAGATTGTTCAAAAATTATTAAAGGGGTTGTAAACCCTCACTGTTTTTCACTTTAATGCACTTTAATGCATTCTATGCATTAAGGTGAAAAACCTTTCCTACTACAGCAGCCCCCCAGAGCCCCCATTTTACTTACCTGACCCGATCGTTCTCGTGCCGTGAATGAGCCTACCAACTCCAGCCACTGACTGGCGTCCTTATTGGCTAGATTGAGAGCAGCGGGAGCATTGGCTCCCGCTGCTCTGAATCAAGTCCAGTGATGTGGGAGCCAGGGGGCGGGGCCGAGTCCTGCTGTCTGTGTCGATGGACGCAACAACAGGACTCGGGAGCACGCCCCAGGGAAAAATCAAACCTTTACAATCACTTTAACTGTGTAGAGTGCAGTACTATAAACCTACATGTTGCTCTAAATGGTATGAAGCAATATTGTGTACCATATAGTCAAAATCCTTATAAAACTATGAACATTATGAAAGTGCAAAGTACAAAACTAAACCAAAAAAAGTTAAAATAATTATGTACCAGCAAATATTAATAATGAAACAATAAACAGTGCAATACTATACACCTCTACAGTGCTGTATGCTATTTAAAGCAATACTATAAACCAATTGAAACAACACTTGTACTGTACAAAGGTGCACTGTGCAACCATGAAAAATTACACATTAATATGTGACAATGTGAAATTAGAATAATCATAAAAGGTGCTGTCAAGAGGGGGTGTGGCCTGATGCCAGGTGGTCGCATAATCCCAGAGCTCTGCCTCTGCTTTCTTGGCGTCCTGACCCCGGAGTATACAAAGAGCATGTCCAGGAAATGCAATAAACGAAAAGAAGCCCCAGCGTCTGACGGACTTCTTCTCTCCAAGCCAGCATGGAGGTAGGCAAAATGGCGCTGAGGCTTACTCACCCCTGGCTGCCACAATGCGCAATCAGCCATCAAAAAAGGGTGCCCAGCTAATAAATAATGGTTCCCTAAACAGCCAGCACTCCTATCATCCCACCCCAACATCCAGCAGTCCAGCCAAGGCTAAACTCAGGCTGGATGGCACTGTATTCAGCCCGGCCACGAGCCCCATTACTGACTCTGAGGAAGATACAAGGGAGATGCCAGAATCAATAGAATAATTCCCCCACTCTAAACCAGCCTGTAGTGGACACAGTGTTAAAGGACATGCTCCTTTCCCTGAGAAGTACAATCCAAGCTGACATAATCTCCAATATGCATAGATTTAACCAGGGGATACAAGCAGTGGAGGCCAGAGTAGATCACATAGAGGCAAAAATTGGGGAATATGCCTCCACCATAAATGATCTAGTTGATGCTAACAATGAAAAAGAAGGGGAGACAGACTGGATTAGTGGATTAAAGAAAATCTGGCAGACATGGAGGACAGATCGAGAAGGAACAATTTAAAAATAAGGAGGATCCCTAAATATGTTCAACAAACCGACCTGCACCCCTATGCCACTACGCTGTTTAAATCTCTCATGCCCGGCCTTTCAGATTTGGATGTTACCATAGACAGGATCCACTGCCTGCCTAAACCGTCTCATTTGTCTAATCAAGTGCCTAGTGATGTGATACTACATCTCCATTTTTTCATATCAAAGAAAACCTTATGCCAGTAATGCGCAAAAGAGATCATATTCCCTCACAATATCAGAATTTGCAATTCTTTGCCGATTTGTCTCAATACACCCTGCAAAAAAGAAAAAATCTAAACACTGTTACAAAAGTTCTGAGAAACCATAAGATCATATACCGATGGGGATATCCCACAAAAATCTCTATTACTAAAGATGGCCGTACCTTTGTAATAGACACCTTGGACAAAGGTCTTTCTCTTTTAAAAGAATGGGGTATTCTGCTTGGCCCCTCAAGTGACACCAATTCTCCCAGGTCACCACACCAGATTGAACCTGACTGGAAGAAAGTTACAGCTAAAAATGCCAAAACTCACAACTAAACCCAGATGGGCTATAACAGTTCTTTCTTCTTTTTAAGTCCCTAAAAGGAGACCGGAAAATCACAAAAACTTGAACTTAAGCCCCATGCAATTTAGCAGCACAATGCTTTCTTTTGGTTACTTACACCCACAATGGTTCTCTTGAGGATTAAGAACCACCTGTTACTGAGATACCTGATGTTTTGTTCTTTTTATTTTTCTGTTTTGTTCACCAATTTTCTTGATGTTAACGCAATCAGGAACCGGAGATGGCCAGTCTCATATCGATTGAACTTCATAAGGGCTATTTTGGAAGCAACCCCACTATGGACGAATTCTCAAAGATCCATAAACAGGAGACACATCAACCAATGTGAGTACACTACTAATCTCCTATCCATACGCTGCCTTTATTATCTGCAATTCTGGCTAAGGCCAACAGATGGAACCTTTTAGTAACTCATTTACAATAATGATGCCAAGATGGTGATTACCTTACTGTCTATAAACTCTAAGGGTCTTAACCACCTTGTGAAAAGGAAATCACTATGGAAAGAGGTACTATTATATTGATAGTACATTGATATAATGTGTACCCAAGAAATGCATTTCTGTAAACAATCTCTCCCCTTGCGCACTCACAAGAGTTTTCCTCATGTATTTACAGCCAATGCTGATACCAAGGTAAGAGGAGTCCTAACAGCAATCAGAGACTCTGTAGCATTTACTCTCCACAAAGACGTTAAAGATGTCCAAGATACACAATAGTGAATGTTTACTCCCCTAACAAGCATCAAATACACTTTTTCAATAAATTAATGAAAAAGGTTCGCTCTCACCAAAAAGGCCCACTTATATTGTGCGGGGACTTCAACGTTACCCCAGACCCTGTGATGGACTCCACATCTAACATTGAACACCTGGGACCCTCACTACAATTGTCCCTCCAAAAACAAGACCTATTTGATGCCTGGCGATACCTTCACACAGATGAGAGGGATTTTATATTCTTTTCCTCACCGCATTGAGTTTACACTAGATCTACCTTTTTTTTGGTGGACCAACAAATCCTATCTAAATGTAAAGCAACCACCATCAACACAATAACATGGCCAGACCACGCCTCTATAACTTTATCTATCTTCAAACTTGAAACTGATTTGGAGATCACACCCTTTCCTCCTCCAGCGTGACGACTGTAAAGAAGTACTCAAAACCCATATATTAGAATTCTTCACTAATAATGACTCTCCTGTCCAACATCAATTTAAATTATGGAAAGCTCATAAAGCGTATACAGTATAAGAGGTATCTTTATACAACTTGGAGCGAGAGCCAAGAGGCAGCAGCAAACGCATTTAAAGGCACTACAAAATTACATTTTCAAAGTACATACACAAAATAAAACGTAACCTACACCCATTCTCTGCCACAAACTGTCACAGCTTAGATACAACCTCAGACTCCTCCTACTGCAGAATTTTGAAAAAACAACTAAAAGGCTAAAGATGACATATTACAGCAAAGTACAATGTGACAATCACCGTTCTAGAAAACGAAAATACTCCATCAATAAAGATATAAAATAATATGAATATAACAGTGCAGCTGCTCTTAAACAATAACAAAGTAACATAAGGTGAAAAAAATATATTCAGTATATACCAAACGTATTCCACAGCAGTGCTTGAATTGTGTCTAACATTTATATGAATAAATAAATAAATAGATCTTCCAACATGCAGAAGAACAAAAGTGAATAAAAAGAAATAATTTAAAATTAGCAAAGAAAGTCCATAGTTCATAAAGTGGAAACAGTGTGTCAAGCTTTGTGACCAAGTCGACGAAAAGTGTCAAGAGCGTGGCTGCACAGCAACTTGGAATCAGGCCGGATGTGTACCATGAGTTGTGGAGGTGAAGTGGAGTAAAAGCAGCATGGTAACACACTGGCATATTGTGTACAGACGAGACAAGTGTTTTTTAGATGTAAGAGCATTATTTTTTAAAATAAAGCGATAAGTTGGAAGTTTATACACTATGAGAGGCTCTATGTGATTTATTCCCATATGTGGATGGACCATCTGATGACGGGCATCTGAGATTGGAAACGGCGTATGTAATCCATGGGGAGTGACATTTCTACCTGATTTACTGGATATGCTGATTATCATCGAGCATCTGGTGAGCCCCTGTCCATAGGGGTGTATTGAGCACTTTTTCACGGTGGTGGAGGAAGATTTGGTGTTGCTATTTTGACAACTGTTTCCACTTTATGAACTATGGACTTTCTTTGCTAATTTTAAATTATTTATTTTTATTCACGTTTGTTCTTCTGCATGTTGGAAGATCTATTCATTTATTTATTCATATAATTGTTAGACACAATTTAAGTGCTACTGTGGAATACGTTTGGTATTCACTGAATATATTTTTTTCACCTTATGTTACATATTACACCAATGGTAATAGAGCAGGTAAAATTCTTGCACAAAAACTTAGAGGACATAGGTATTGAACCAAAATCCCTTACATAATTCACCCTGGCACTACACAAAAACCCCCAAAAAATAGCAGACGCTTTCGGTTACTACTACGGAACATTATATAATATAAAGGACGACAAAGGGACCCATCAACCTACCCCTGAAATAAATTGATTGTTTCTTAGCTGAATTACCCATACCAAACTTGTCGCAAGCCCAATTGCAATCTTTGAATCGACCCTTTAGTATATACGAGATCCACAAAGTCATTGAATCTCTTCCCTCAAATAAATCTCCTGGTTCGGATTGATTCAGTGGAGAATACTATAAAGCATTTAAGGGACTCCATACCTAGAATGCATCTTTAACGCTGCTGTTGCCTCTTCCTCTTCCTCTTTCCCTTCTGAGATGCTTGAAGCCTTAAATGTAACCTTGCCCAAGCCAGGGAAGGAGCCAAATTCACCCTCAAATTTTAGATCAATTTCTTTATTGAATATAGATTTCAAACTCTATGCAAATTTCATTGCTCAATGCCTCATAAATATAATACCCATACATCCTGACCAAACAGGTTTTACTAAATAAAGACAAACATCGGATGCTACCCGCAGACTAACAAGCATCATTCATTTGGCCAAGGTGCAAAAAAGGCCTTCTCTGCTTCTATCGTTGAATGCAGAGAAGGCCTTTGACCGCATAAATTGGCAATATTCGGCTAAAGTGTTTGATTCCTTTAGCTTTGCGCATACTATTTTCTCAGCCATCATGGCTCTTTACTCCCCATTAATATTTAATTTATTAATGGAACCATTAGTTATCTATATCAGATCCCTTCCAATATTAAAGGGTTTCCAACATCCAATTCCATTGGCCTTTTCGCTGATGATATTATCATGATTCTTACAGAAGTAGATTCTTCCCTGGCTGTGGTACATGAAGCTTTTAACCTATTCAACAAGGTTTCCTATTATAAGATTAATGAGAGCAAATCTTATATAATGGGTTTGGGAATTGATGCATCCATGAAAATGAAACTCAGTTCAAGGTTTCCATACACTTGGTGCAACGAGGGGATAAAATATTTAGGCATTACATTGACAGAAACTACAGACCAATTGGTCAAAGCTAACTATATACCATTTCTCAATAAGCTCAGCTCAAAGCTACAAGACATAGCCAAAACAGAACTGTCATGGTCGGACATCTAGCCACTTTTAAGATGGTAATATTACCTCAATTAATTTACCTATTTAGGGCTCTCCCTGTTCCGGTCCCTGACTCATTCTTCTCCAAGGCTCCATCTTTAATAAATAAATATTTGTGGCAAGGCAAAAAGTCGAGAAGTGCAGATAGGAAACTGATAGCAGCAAGAAGAGTAGGAGAGGAGTAGAAGACTACTACACAGCCTCTATTCTTGCACAACTCAAACCCTGGTTCCTACAGACATACACCCCAAGATGGCAGGAATTAGAAAAGTCACAAAGCCCTAATAAAAACCTAAATGATTTACTTATGTCCAGTAGGTTTATTTCTCAGGTATCCTACACAATATCACCCACCATGGTAGCTTCACTGCAAAAACAGTAGACAACCTAAAGATAGGGCCACCTATAAAAACATTCAGAGCAGCCTAAACTGAACATGAGTTGGAAAACAATAACAAGTATAGATATTTACATGTTACTCATCTCCTAAATTCCATTCCTAGCTCTTATATTACAATACCTTGGAGAATAACCTTATACTTCACTAACCCTGACACTAAAATCAAAGGTGTATCTTACTTTATAACTTTCTCAACCAAAAGACAATATTCGTTAAATCCCCAGCTATGAAATCATGGGAACTAGACTTGAAGGCCTCTTACACTTCTGATCAATGGCAGAAAGCACTTAGTATCCCGTACACTTCAATGAAATGTGTCAATTTATGGGATTTAACCCAAAAAATACTGCTTAGGTGGTATCTAACACCTTCAAGAATGTCTAATTTTAATTCCCAAACCTCCTCACTCTGTTGGAGAAAATGTGGGAATAGGGGCACATTATTCTTTTTTTTTTAGGACATGTGCTAAAAGCTAATATAAAAGAAATCAAAGCATATGCAAAATGAGTATAGGCGCAGATAGGCGCCTAGGTCTTTTCAAAACTGGTTGCAGGCTTACTGTATATTTTCAAGTGTGCTGGGGAATAAGGCACCCAGAGCTTTGATCAGGTTTGTTTCAGCACCTTGAGAATGTTCTGGAAGCTTATCAAAATTTTGGTGGTATGGGATGGTATAACTATGACAAATCCTTTTGTCAGAAATTGTCCATTCATTCTACTCTGAGGTGGGGCATGAAAGACGTAGGATTGTGCTTAAATCTTATGTTACCAGACCTTTTGTTGCCAAGCAACCAGTAACCTTGTCTGTTGTCTCCCCTTACAGAAGGGGAGTATGCTTTGCATATGATGAGAATCAGTGCAAGTGGCATGCTGCTTGCAAATACAAACACGAATGCTCGCATTGTGCGGGTGGTCACCCTGTGTTAAAGTGTTTTAAAAGGTCAGGAGGGCATATAACAATGCAGAGAGATTCCTTTCAAAAAAGCGGTCACCCTGGTGAAACTAGCAAATATGCAGCCATGGATAGTCAAATACCCAAACAGGGAGATGGCGTTTTGGGTTTAGTTCAGGTTTTCCTCTACCCATCTATACAGGATTAGGTTGTAAAATAGTGAAAAATGTGAAATCTGCTGATAAATACCCATTAGTAGTTAAGGATATATTACTGCTCCTTTCTCTTTTCCCCCTTTTGAGAATTTTAGGGTCTCGCCCTTAGGTGTGGTTCCAAAAAAGGAACCAGATTCTTTTTGTTTAATACACCATCTTTCATTTCCCAAAGGGGGTCCCTTAATGATAAGATAGATTTTTCAGCATCATCAGTGCATTATTGTTCTTTTGATGATGCAGTTTGTAAAATTAAGCAGTTTGGGCCAGGTGCATTATTGACTAAAGCGGACATCAAATCTGCATTTCGGCTCTTGCCAATTTGGGTATTTTTTTTCAAGGATGCTATTATTATGACATGAGCCTACCAATGGGTTGCTCATTGTCTTGTGCATATTTTGAGAGATTTTCTACATTCCTACACTGGGTGGTGAGTTTTGAGGCAGGGCATGATAGTATCATCCTTTATTTAGATGATTTTCTTTTTATTGGGCCAGCTGGTTCCTCAGTTTGCTTATTTTTGTTACAGCTATTTGAGATCATTACTGAATATTTTGGTATCCCACTTGCACACGAAAAAACAATTTTGCCATCCACTTTGATTGAATTTCTAGGAATTCAGATCAATATGATAAGAATGGAAGTTAGCTTGCCGTTAAAGTACAGAAGTTAAAGTATGCCATTTGGTGATGTTGATAAAAAAAAGGCTTTGAAAAAGATATCCAGTCCCTGCTGGGTTTATTAGCCTTTGCGACTAGAATTATGCCAGTGGGGTGGATATTTTCTAGAAGGCTCTCTAGGGCGATTTCAGGGTCTAAGTCTCTATTTTCCCATATAAGGCTAACGTCAGATATTAAGTAATACTTGACGGTTTGGGTCAGATTCCTGGACGAGTTTAACGGCAAGTCATTTTTTCAAGCGGACTTTGTTTTTGCTGCTGACATGAATCTATTCACAGATGCAGCTTGATCCAAGGGTTGTGCAGCCATTTGGGACACTTACTGGTGTTGTGCTGCATGGCCGCAATCCTGGATCTCTAAGAAGGCTATGAAAAATATTGTATTGCTGGAGTTATTCCCAGTGGTAATAGCTTTTGATTTGTGGGGACAGCATTTTGCAAATAAGCACATTGTCTTTTGTTTTCCAATGTTTAAAACCTAATTTGTGGGTTAAGGCCTGTTATGTACCTGGCAAAGTTAATCTCATTGCAGACTCTTTATCCCGGTTTCAGTTTTCTCGTTTCAGCAACCTTTTTCCAAAAGCAGACCCAGATGGATTTCACTGATCATCTATGGGATATAATTAGAGTTGAGCAAACTTCTGGAAGTCCGGGTTCTGCTGGTTTGGCCGAACTTCGGGACAAAGTCCGGGTTCAGGTCCAGACAGAACCTGAACTTTGTCCCGGACCCCGAACCCCATTGAAATCAATGGTGACCCGAACTTTTGGGCACAAAAATGGCTGTAAAAAAGTCCTGGAAAGTCCTAGAGGTCTGCAAAAGGAAGGAAATGGGGGTAATAGTGGGACAAGTGTCCTACAAAGAAATGGGGACAGGGAAATAACTAAAAGCATTTTAAAAAAAATAATTTCATAAAAAAATCAAAAATGGAGGTGGATGTGGACCATCTTCAAACTGTGCCTGAAAAGTATTAATTAACGGTAGAAGCCATATCACTGTTCTAAAATCGTTTCAAGTCCAAGACAGACCTGGACTTGGGCCTGAAACAGGGCTTCAAGCCGGTTTGGTCGTCTTGGGCCTGAAGGTCTTCAAACGAGTTGAGATTAATATAGGGTATCTACTAGTCACT
>BLSH010397627.1:52097-62648 GCA_018402905.1 Glandirana rugosa | reverse complement strand
CGATCGTTTCGTTAGACAGAGTTTAATCTGCAATCTCCAACTCTAAGCAGCGGTATTTGAAATCTCAAATTCCCCCAACAATCTGATCGTTGAGCACGATTGTAGCGATCGTTGTTTTATGCAGAGCTTGATCTGCAACTCAAAGCAGCGGTATGTGAAATCTCTAATTTCTGCTATCTGTCCTCAGAGCAACAGCACAGACAGCAGTAGTAAAGTAATCTATCTCAGGATGCAGGATCAGGTCTTAAAATGTCTCAAATCTGTCCCTCAAGCTTTCAGCTTCCTTTCCCTACACTAACCCAAGGAGCATGTGACTGCAGCACTGTGACTCCAGCTTATAAAGAGGCTGGGTCACATGATGCACTGGCCAATCACAGCCATGCCATTAGTAGGCATGGCTGTGATGGCTTCTAAGGGCAAACCAGTGAAACGCTTGTTGATTCACTGCCCTGCAGCTTCTCAACACGTGGAGTAAAATAGCAGAACCCCGGACCGAACCCAAACGATTTTTGAAATGTCCGGGTCCGGGTCCGTGCCACGGACACCCGAAAGTTCGGTACGGACCCGAACGTTACAGTTCGGGTTCGCTCAACACTAGGTAAGAGTATTTACTCTCTCTTCTTGGTGGCGGATGCACATCTTTTGGTGATTCCTTTAGTGGATGATGGTTCTACTCTATGTTGCATTGAGTGGATTTCCTTTTTTCAACGCTTGAACTTCTGGACTATCTATATATAACGGAGAGCACATTAATATTTATTGACTTTTTGCTGAGTATTGACAGCACCTTTTATGATTATTCTAATTTCACAATGTCTCATATTAAGGTGTATTTATTCATGGTTCCACAGTGCACCTTTGTACAGTACAAGGGTTGTTTCATATGGTTTATAGGATCATTTTAGATTGCATACATCACTGTAGAAGTTTATAGCATTGCACTGTTTATTGTTTCATTATTAATATTTGCTGGTTCATAATTATTTTCAATTTTTTTGTTTAATTTTGCACTTTGCACTTTCATAATGTTCATAGTTTTAGAAGGATTTTGCCTATATGGTACACAATATTGCTTCATACCATTTGGAGCAACATGTAAATTTATAGCGCTGCACTGTACACAGTTAACATACAGCAATGGGACCACTACACATACACGCTGTATCACAAACTGAACTGTCTTGTATAGTGCGTGTGAGATAACAGCAAGGGAACAGTCAACTATTAACATGGAAGCGCTTGCCTAATAACCCCTGCTTCTGGTCTGGAATAGCAACAGTTCTTCCATGAGGACATGTCGTCTCAACTCCCCTCTCTCTCTCATCACTTTCTCTCTCTGGGGTCTCCAAGCCAGCCTTGCAGAGACTAATACATAATTATGATGATACATAATTCTACATGATAATGTGCACCCGCGCCCGGAATAACAAGCTATTGGCATCGGCCACTGCTGAACAAGTGTATCCCTGACAGGGATGTAAAGATAGTATTATAAAGATCGGCGCTGACCTAGATTCTTAAAGTGCTATTTTCTAAAACATCAAAATAACATGCAAACCATTACTAAAAGTGACCGTGCCTAATGCAAAGTGCTGCTATTATTATAAACTTGTTAAATAGCATACAAAAAGTTATACAAAATAAATGACATATATATCAAAAGTGAGCTTTTTGAAAATAAAAAGTCTCTGTTAAAGTGCTTAGTGCTCCTGTGCTCAATGTATAAGTGACTTCCATGGCTCCACTGTAGGTATATCAAACTCATCAGAAGTGTTGGACCCACCTACCATACTGAAAAATTGGTCTAAAAAGCTTGTAGGTCTCTTTAGGGGGGCCTCTCCCGCTGCTGTGGTCTCCGCTGGTTCCTTCAGATAGAGATGATTCTCCAGATGCAGGTTAAAGGGTAAAGAAATAATAACACTAAAAACTCTTTAAAAAGGCCTTGTACACAAAGGCTGCATGACCGGTTGTTTCTCCCTGCAGAGTCTATAATAATTGTCCTTATTAAGGAAACGGCAGCTACACACTGTCTCCAGAGTTTACACCTGCTCTGCTAGCTCCAGGGGACGCGCGTGGAAGCGTATTATAGACTCTGCAGGGATGAACAACCGGTCACACAGCCTTTGTGTATAAGGCCTTTTAAAAGAGTTTTTAGTGTTTTTATGTGTTTATGCAAATAAAGGAACAGTGGTATACATTATTAACCTATGAAGAGTTTCTTTCCCTCTTATACCTGCTATTCTCCGTATGGTGGAACCTGCATCTGGAGAATCATCTCTCCCTGAAGAAACCAGCCCAGACCACGGCAGTGGGAGAGGTCCCCCTAATTAGACCTACAGGTTTTTTAGACCAATTTTGCCGTATGGTAGGTGGGTCCAACACTTTTGGTAGGCTTGATATGCCTACGGAGTGGAGCCACGGAAGTCATTTATACATTGAGCACAGGAGTACTAAGCACTTTAACAGAGACTTTTTATTTGCACAAAGCTCACTTTTGATGTATATATATATATATATATATATATATTAGAGCTGCATGATTAATTGTATTAAAATTGCAATCTCGATCCACCTCCCCTGCAATCTCCATTGGGCATTACCGCGATTTTCAGTGCAGTTAATGGGGTCCGACTTGACAGTAATAAAAGTCAATGCAAGTGCCTGAAGTCAAGTCGGAGCGACTTGAGTCTCAGGGGAGACTTCCAAGTCTGGGCAGAGAGCCAAGTTCTGAGTCACCATTAATAAAAGACACTAAAACAGATACAAAGTAATTTACTTCAAAGAAATGAACTCTGATTGAACTCCCCTTGTATAGATGTTTGGTTTAATCATTTAAAGACTAAATCTTTCCTGACACTTGCTGCTTACAAATAAAAATCCATTTTGTGCTAGAAAATGACTTAGAACCCCCAAACATTATATATTTTTTTTAGCAGAGACCCTAGAGAATAAGATGGCGGTTGTTGCAATATTTTATGTCCCACGCTGTTTGCGCAGCGGACTTTTAAACGCTTTTTTTTGGAAAAATTACCCTTTCAAAAAACTAAACAGTGCTGTTAGCCCAATTTTTTTGTATATTTAATATATTACGCCGCGAGAATCATGAGAGAATTTTGATCTTTATTCTAAGCAAAAAAATTGTGATTCTCATTTTGGCCAGAATCGTGCAGCTCTAATATATATATATATATATATATATATATATATATATATATATATCATTTATTTTGTATAACTTTTTGTATGCTACTTAACAAGTTTATAATAATAGCAGCACTTTGCAGTAGGCACATGTCACTTTTAGTAATGATTTGCATGTTATTTTGATGTTTTAGAAAATAGCACTTTAAGAATCTAGGTCAGCGCTGATCCATATAATACATAATTATACATAACTCTGTGATAAAAAAGTAAGAATATTCTGCGCTTAGGTGTAGATCGTAAAGAAAGCTGCTAGCACAAATTAAGCCTGTGTTACTAAGCCTAAAAAGACATTTATAAAATGAAATAGTGTGGCGCTATATTACAAATATTGAACGCAAATCACATGTGAAATCATAAACATATGAGTGAAATTGAGACAAGTTCTAGCATAAAGTGTCTGGTATCCAATAATATGCTAATCAACAGCGCTCTTGTCACTTTTCACAGAAAGAGACCTTATAGTCCAACAGCTCTTAAAATGTATTTAGACAGCAGCTGCTACCTTAAACCTGGCCTTCCAGCTTGCTATTATTAAATATTATGACAAGTACAAGCGTGCACACCCTATAGCAGTGGTTCTCAACTCCGGTCCTTGGGACCCACTAACAGGCCAGGTTTGCAGGATAACTGAAATGCATCACAGGTGATATAATTTGCTGCTCAGTGATTGCAGTATTCTAGTCTGCATCTCCCCAAGGTAATACTGAAAATCTGGCCTGTTAGTGGGTCCCGAGGACCGGAGTTGAGAACCACTGCCCTATAGCCATCGGGAGGATGAGATCTCCATTGTTTACTGACAGGCTGATTTAAAGATATCTGTTCATTGAGTGTGTGCTTCCCGACAGGAGTGGGATTCACAAGGTGTTAACACCCGGATTTGATGTGTGGTGTGGCATACGCATGCTGAACTCTTCACTTTCCTATTCACTGGTCTTCCTACCCACAATACTGTCTAAATACTTTTTAAAAGCGGTTAGACTATAAGGTCACTTTCTGTGAAAAGTGACAAGAGCGCTGTTGATTAGCATATTATTGGATACCAGACACTTTATGCTAGTGCTTGTCCCAATTGTTTAATTTTAAAAAAACGGCTGATTGTTGTTTATTTGTTATGCATGCAATTCATTATGTGTTGATGATTGAATATTAAGCTGGTTCTACCCGCTGCTGGGTTGGAAGCTGCACTGCATCCTAGGCACTGAGAACTGTATACCTCGGTGCCCTGTATATATACACTCAGTTACATAAGTGAAATTGTGTTCACTTATATGTTTATGATTTCACATGCGATTTGAGGCCAGTATTTGTAATATAGCACGGCACTATTTGATTTTATATATAAATCTGTGATAGCTAGATTATTCACAAATATAAAAAGTATAGGACAGCATTTACTCACTTTATCTAAAGAAAAAAAAAATATATACACTATATTGCCAAAAGTATTTGGACACCTGCCATTACACGCACCTGAACTTTAATGGCACCCCAGTCTTAGTCTGTAGGGTTCAATATTGAGTTGGCCCACCCTTTGCAGCTATAACAGCTTCAACTCTTCTGGGAAGGCTGTCCACAAGGTTTAGGACTGTGTCTATAGGAATGTTTGACCATTCTTCCAGAAGTGCATTCGTGAGCTCAGGAAAATGAAAAAGGATTAGGCGCTGATCATATATTGTGAATTGTGGACACACAGGGGACTGAGTGACTTGCTGCAGGTACCTTGCAGCCTAGGTTCAGCTCCGGGGTGGGAGTACAAAAATAAAAGGAAATTTGAACCCAAGGGCGCTTGTGTGCAGTGTTGCCCACTGTCAGTTTTTAACACCAAAGTAAAAAACAGCAATATTGTCTTTGTTGAAATTGGTAAAAAAACAGGACCAGCCTGGGTTACTATAAAAAAGTAGAAAGTTTATTGAAGACTTACATATAAAACCATGGCAGGCTTGGGAAGGAGCCGGGATGCTCGTTGCTATACAGGCTGGTTGACAGTCCTCCCTGGTGGAACCGGAGGTTTCCCTGGGCTATAGTGATGCGTGATCCGGAAGGAGATCGAGCCACAGTGTCCTCACAGAGCCACTGGAGATGGTGTGGGCTGTGCAATGGAGGTGACGTCTGCCTCACTAGTATGCAGAGACCAAGGCAGGGAGGGGCCACAGCAAGAGCTCTCACCGCTACGTTCGCTCCTGGTGTCTGCAATGTAGGTACTGGATAGTGGTCCCGTCAGCGTGACGACATGTTTCGCGACACCGCTTAATCATGTCACCTGACGGGACCAGACCACTAGGAACTTATAAAGGGATTATTACCCGGAAGTGAACAGGGGGATGGGAGGAAGTGACATATGAGGAAGGACAAGTTCCTAAAGGATACCTCTGGCTCCCCCTGGGTTGTTTATATGGAAATACACATACAATGAAATACAATTACACACTGCTGGAGATTGCATGCAAAAACCACTGCTGGATAGGAAAAAAAAAAAAAAAACATATACCAAATAACACATATAACATATAACAAATGCAGGGCCAAGCTGTAAAGTAATTGGTGGAAAATAAATAACAAGGAGCAACATATTACAATGATGGTTGCTGAATGGGGATAAATGATGCCAGTTCGGCGTACAATGTACACGGGACTAATGATATGTATACATATATGTATATACATACATACATACATACATACACACATACACCCATACAGATATATATGCACATAATGAGATATAAAAACAAACCTATATATGAATGAGTGCAAAAAATAAATAAATAAACAAATATATATTATTACATATATGTGCACAATGCACGCGTCTATGACAGATGATTACTTAGGTCCACAGGGAAGAGGGAACAACTTATAGGACCAGAGTGTAGATCACAATTACATAGACCGGAAGTTATAAACATACACTCTATAATGTATAAACTGAAGGGGAGGGTGCACACCTGTGTAGAAGATGTGCATGTGTATGCATGCGTGTGCCTACAGATCTAACGTCACACTTATATAGGATACTGGACAGAGTTGGAAGCCAGTTAAAGTATACTATCAGAGGAGGAAGGATGCGACTGCATGTATAGGGCAGTAATCATGGGATTTTACCCGGAGTATATGAGGTGGATAGTACTCGCTCGTGTCACCCTATACCCATACCACTAAGGAGCACTCTGGTAGATGTATAAATAGAGATGCTGAGCATAGGGTAGTGAGCTATGTACTTAGAGTCTTGAGTATTGCTGTGTCACTGGACATAATGTGACTTTGCTGACATCTTAACAGACTCAGATGTTGTTGAGGGACCAGAACATAAAGTAACTAGATCGACTTCTTATCTATATCATTTGACAAAATCAACCAGCGCTCCTGGAAAATATTTAACGTAGCAGCTGAACACTTATGGGCAAATTCAAACAAATCCTACAAAAGGCATAAAGATAGTACAATGAGTGCAGCGCTAAGGATCAAAAAAGTCTTAATATGAGACACCCTGTGTCAATGTGTCCATGCAAAAAGCAGAGATATCCAGTGCTCCAGTGTGAATCACCTTCACCAAATATGCTAGCAGCTCACCTCCAAAAGTTGGCTCTTATTACAGGAGCCGACACCAGCAGAAACTCTCCATTCCAGGGTGTCCAAAAGAGAATAAGGCGATCACCATCAGTCTAATCTCTTTATCAGGTGCAGACCACTCTCAATCTTGGGTTCACAATCCCCTCATGTACTCCATAAGCACCATATATAAAAATAAAAAGAAATCTAGTGCTCTCCGTATAAAAATGAACAATTTAATAAAAGTAACAAAACGTACTCACAAGTGAAGCACTGTGACCCAGTGCATAGTTCACCGCATTACAATAAAAACGATCTTTCGTAAGGACACGAACGTTGAAACGTTCAGAAGACAGCAATGATCGCGGGTACAGCCACTTCCTACTTCCGGACGCGTTGCGTTCCACCTCCCGGAACTTCGTCAGCGGATGCGGAAGTGGCGGCTAGAACCCGCTTATATAATAGCTATCTGGTCACATGATAATTGGTCACATGATGATTGCTTCCAATCACCATAAACCTGTCTTTAACCCTCCCCCTGCTGGAAAAAACAACTAAAAAAGGAGATATCCCCAATGAGGAATATAATAAAAGTCCTTCTCAGGTGGAATCACAGAAAACAACATTTTTTAAAATTTCTTTAAATATTCCCACGGCCATAGCTGTCTTCTTTCATCATACATAATTTCATATACATAAAATACAAAATACTACAATACAAAAATGTATCCATTAAAATAGAGGCACATCATAAAATACTCAACGATCTGATATAAAGCAATTTAAGTCAAATTCCACATTTAACCCTTTTGGTGTCATAACTGAGGTCTGGTGTATCCAAAAGGATTCCCTTCGGCTCAACTGGCGGATTCTAGGAACTAACATTCCTCGATCTAGAGGTCTTTAGGGAAGGTGATCATCTTAAGATGGTAAATCATTTCAAGCCCACTGACAGAAATGCCTATATTCCCCTTGGGAGGGGATAAAAGAATTCAAAAGGCCAAAACCCCAGTAGGAGAGGGTATATATAATCTAAGTGGAGTAGAATTAACACAAGATGAACTACGCACCTTAGATAGAGGCTTAAAATTTGCCCCGGTGAAGAACTTAAACAAATTTCAAACGTATGTGAATGTGCACAAATATGTGAGAAGCTTGAACCTCAAAAAATACTTCCGAAGCAATCCTATTGTATGAGGAATGGGGGGCAGTGATTCTAATCATCACACTAATCTCCAAAATAAATCTGTATTCAACCCTCTTAATAAGGATAATAAATCTCTAGAGGTGTTTAGGAATAAGGTAATATCAGATTTAGAAACCCTGAGGGTAAGGAGAGTGAGAGACCCGCAGTACATTAGGAATGGTATTAAACAATTAGAGAAAAGGAAAAACATCGTAGTAAGACCAGCGGACAAGGGAGAAGGATTGGTGGTAATGAGCCGGTCTTATTAGCAATCAGAAATGAGGCATCTCCTTGATGACAGAGACACTTATACTCTTTTGAGTAAAGACCCTATGCTTACCTATAAACATGAGCTACATGCTTTGGTTGAGAGAGGAAAGGCAGAAGGGATCCTATCAAAGAAAGAGGCATCCTATTTAGATCCACACTATTGTCGAATGCCCATTATCTAGAGAGTGGTCTGCACCTGATAAAGAGATTAGACTGATGGTGATCGCCTTATTCTCTTTTGGACACCCTGGAATGGAGAGTTTCTGCTGGTGTCGGCTCCTGTAATAAGAGCCAACTTTTGGAGGTGAGCTGCTAGCATATTTGGTGAAGGTGATTCACACTGGAGCACTGGATATCTCTGCTTTTTGCATGGACACATTGACACAGGGTGTCTCATATTAAGACTTTTTTGATCCTTAGCGCTGCACTCATCGTACTATTCTTATCTATATCAAATGGTTTGTTTCCATTTCCTCATTCATCCCATTGGGAACCAGAGTATTAAGGCGGAAGATCCAATATGCTTCTTTTTTGCATAGTAGGGCGAATTTCTCATTGGCAGATAGTTTGGGATCGGATATGTACTCAATGGCTAGTGCTTCCAACTTTGTGAAGTCTTTGTTATGATATTGCTAAAAATGTCGTGGGACACTGAACTTGTCACATCCACCTTTGATGCAGTTCCTGTGTTCCCCTACTCTTTTGCGTAGGGTGCGTAGGGTGCGTATTGTGCGTCCGACATAGAGCAATTTGCAGGGGCATCATAAAACATAGACTACAAATTGGGTAGAGCAAGTGATAAATTGTTTTATATAATATGTGTGTCCTTCTCGATCAGTAAAATTTGTGGTGCCATGATTGATAGATTGGCATGTTAGACATCTTCTTTTCCGACATTGGAATATTCCGACTCGATTGTCGAAATATGTGCGTATGTCAGAAGTGTGTGTTTTTTTACGTGATTTCAATTTACTGGGGGCAATGTGGTTTTTGATGGTTCTAGCTCTCTTGAAAGTGACTTGCGGGACATCGGGTATCAGCTCAGCCAACAGTGGGTCTAGTTTGAGGAGGCTCCAATGTTTACGGATGATGTTGGTGATTTTTTTGTGTTGAGTATTATAACCGGTAATGAATCTTACTTGATTGAAATTCTCAGAAAGGGGTCCGCCAGAATTCTTGTTGGATAGGGTTTTATATTTCTGTAATGCTTCTTTGAGCAGTGATTCAGGAAAACCTTTTTCTTGAAATTTCTTGACAAGGATTTGGCCCTGCTCCATATAATCATCATCCTTGGTGCAATTTCTCCTCAACCATTGAAATTGGCCACTGGGTATGTTTGTTTTCCAGGATGGATGATGGCAGCTTGTAAAGTGCAGATATGGGTTGCCACTTGTTGGCTTACAGTGGTTCTGGAAGACTATCCTATCTTGCTCATGAGTGAGCTCGAGATCCAAGAATATTAGTTTGAGAGGGTCAAGGACATGTGTGAATTGGAGGCCCAGGGTGTTGTTATTACAGTATGAGGCAAAAGACAGGAACTGTTCTTCCGTACCCTTCCTGCTATGGTTTTTGAACAGAAAATGTTGTAGGGCTTGGAGCCCTATATGGTGGGGTATGGATGTGTACAATGAGCAGACGTCTAAGGATGCCCATAGATAATCATCTTCCCAATGGTATGGGGACAGTGTATCTACTGTATAATGTGGGCTTAGTCCTTAACGTATGCCTGGAGGTTGGTGACTATAGGTTGAAGAAAATAGTCAATATATTGGGAAAGGCCGCTGGTAAGGCTGTTGGTGCTGGCCATGATGGGACGTCCTGGTGGAGAGGAGAGGGACTTGTGTATTTTGGGAAAGTGATAAAAATAAGGCGTGCTGGACACTTTGGGTAGTAGGAACGATTTTTCCTTCTTGTCCAGCACACCATCATCAAAGGCCTTTTTGACCAAATTTTTCAATGCTTGCTGATATTCTGTGAAAGGATCACTCTTAAGGACAACATAAGTTTCTTGGTCGGAAAGGAGACGATGAGCTTCTTTCAGGTAGTCCTTCCGATCCAGAATCCCTATGCTGCCTCCTTTGTCGGCTGATTTAACAATGATACTGTGGTTCTCTTCCAAATTTTTCAGTGCTTTCTGTTCCTCAGGGGACAAGTTCCTGTGTTGATGTTTCTTGGGGGTCTGGCAAATAGATTTAAAGTCTTGATAGACAACTTGTGAGAAGGTTTTGATGTAAGGGCCCTTCGATTTGACCGGGAAAAAAGCAGATTTGGGTTTGAATTTGGTATGTAGTATCTCGGGATCGGCAAACCATTCGGCCAACTGAAAAAAGGGCCAGTTTAGC
>BLSH010397627.1:29064-52087 GCA_018402905.1 Glandirana rugosa | reverse complement strand
GGTATGGATGTGTACAATGAGCAGACGTCTAAGGATGCCCATAGATAATCATCTTCCCAATGGTATGGGGACAGTGTATCTACTGTATAATGTGGGCTTAGTCCTTAACGTATGCCTGGAGGTTGGTGACTATAGGTTGAAGAAAATAGTCAATATATTGGGAAAGGCCGCTGGTAAGGCTGTTGGTGCTGGCCATGATGGGACGTCCTGGTGGAGAGGAGAGGGACTTGTGTATTTTGGGAAAGTGATAAAAATAAGGCGTGCTGGACACTTTGGGTAGTAGGAACGATTTTTCCTTCTTGTCCAGCACACCATCATCAAAGGCCTTTTTGACCAAATTTTTCAATGCTTGCTGATATTCTGTGAAAGGATCACTCTTAAGGACAACATAAGTTTCTTGGTCGGAAAGGAGACGATGAGCTTCTTTCAGGTAGTCCTTCCGATCCAGAATCCCTATGCTGCCTCCTTTGTCGGCTGATTTAACAATGATACTGTGGTTCTCTTCCAAATTTTTCAGTGCTTTCTGTTCCTCAGGGGACAAGTTCCTGTGTTGATGTTTCTTGGGGGTCTGGCAAATAGATTTAAAGTCTTGATAGACAACTTGTGAGAAGGTTTTGATGTAAGGGCCCTTCGATTTGACCGGGAAAAAAGCAGATTTGGGTTTGAATTTGGTATGTAGTATCTCGGGATCGGCAAACCATTCGGCCAACTGTGTATTGGTGTTACCTTCTTCCCATAAGTCTCCTAGGATGTGAATGATGTTGGAGTCATTTAGGCTGTGTGTAGGATCACTGTTGACTTCCGGAGAAGGCGGGGTGTTTTTTGTGGCTCCAGTATCTGGGATCTGTTTGATAGATGCGTCTTTCCCTTTAGCAAAATGTCAGGTCAATGTTAGTTTGCGGGTGAAGTTGTAAAGGTCCCTGAACAGCCCAAATTGATTTGGGCCGGTCGAGGGTGCAAAACTTAAACCTTTGCGCAGTAAGGACATTTCTGCTCCATTTAAGCTGTAAGAGGACAAATTGAAAATTTTGATAATGCTTTCTGTGGTGTTATGAGATTGCCTGGAGTCTTCTATCTTTTTCCTTTTTTGTTGATTGACTCGGACGTTTCTTCCTCCCCTTCGGCCTCTGATAGTTTTCTTTTTTCTGATTTTTCTTTGGCAGTGCTTGTCGGGGCTTTGTCTAAAAAAGAATCTTCGAACATATCATTGTTAACAGGGGTATTGGGGCCCGTGGGTTCAGTTGTAATGCCCACTAGAGGAAACTTGGGATTGGCATTACTGGCAAATTCTTCTAGATCTCTTGTGAGGGGGCTGTACCTGTTGTGGGTGGAAATCTGGAACGATTGGGTCCTAATGGGGGAAATCAGTTCATGGCTGGTTTCTTGGATCTGTCTAGTGGGTAGTTGTGCACCTTGTGCATCTGTTATGGTGTTTACCGTCTGGACCGGGTGAGAATAAATTTGAATTGTGGGGGTGGCTGCTATTGGTGGACCGGTCACTGTTGGGTGAGACTCAGTGCGAGATGGGGTACTAGAATTGTGAGAATACGTTAGGGTACCTGGGCCAGATGGTTGTCTAGAGACAGTGTTTTGGGGATGTGGATTGGGCTTGGTTTTTTTGGACTTATGTGGAGGGCGTTTCGGATTCGAAATTTGGGGAAATTTCCGTTTCCATTCAAAGACCCTTCCCTCCCTATAGTCCTCTACGTCCCTTTCTAGTTTCGTAGATTTTTTCTTTAACATATTGTCTTCGCTTTTGGTCCTGTTTTTTACCAATTTCAACAAAGACAATATTGCTGTTTTTTACTTTGGTGTTAAAAACTGACAGAGGGCAACACTGCACACAAGCGCCCTTGGGTTCAAATTTCCTTTTATTCGTGAGCTCAGGCACTGATGTGGACAGGAAGGCCTGGATCGCAGTCTCCTCTCGAATTCATCCCAAAGGTTTTCTATCGGGTTGAGGTCAGGACTCTGTTCCTCCACCCCAAACTCATTCATCCATGTCTTCATGGACCTTGCTTTGTGCACTGGCGTGCAGCCATGTTGGAACAGAAAGGGGCCATACCCAAACTGTCCAAAATGTCTTGGTATGCTCACACCTTAAGAGTTCCCTTTGCTGGAACTAAGGGGCCAAACCCAACCACTGAAAGAAAACCCCACACCATAATTCCCCCTCCACCGAATGATTTGGAGGTGTGGCCCAATACTTTTGGCAATATAGTGTAGATGAGCGAGTTTGGGGTGGAGGAACTTGACTGATCTGCACAGAGTCCTGACCTTAACCTGATAGAACACCCTTGGGATGAATTAGAGCGGAGACTGCGAGCTAGGCCTTATTGTCCAACAACAATCACAAATGCACTTCAGGGAGAATGGTCAAACATTCCCATAGACACACTCCTAAACCTTGTGTACAGCCTTCACAGAAGAGTTGAAGCTGCTATAGCTGCAAAGAGAGGGCAACTCAATAGTATACCCTATGGACTAAGACTGGGATGCAGTGGCGACCTGGGTGCCGCCCCTTCTATCCATGGCCACCACCCCCTATTCATGCTCAATCCATGGCCGCTCTATCCATGGTCGCCACCCCCTATTCATGCATCTGGCCCCTTTCAGGATGCCAGGTGCATTAATTACAAAGGCGGGTGTTTTTTTGAAGCACCTGATTATAGCCAGAGGCTCTAATAGGCTTCAAAATAGGATGGGCTTGTGGTGCAGAGCATTGCGCCACAAGCCCACCCAGGTGTAACAACAGCGAATTAATATTCACTATTGAAACACTGATCCTCAATCTGGGCAATCAGAAGCGAGTCTAAGTCCCATTTTCTGATTGGCCGCCGAGGAGGAGGGAGGAAACTGAAGCCTCTGTGATGCCCGTGGAGAGCAGGGGAAGGGGAAGCCACTGGTGAAGCCCGGGAGAAGTGCTGCCCACCATAGAAGGGGTAAGTGATCCAGACACAAGGCCAAGTCGACCTGTCATTGGCTACAGCAGAATAAAGTGAAGGTTCTGGAGTGGCCATCTCAGTCTCCTGGCCTAAACATCATTGAGCCCCTCTGGGGAGATCTCAAATGTGCAGTTCATGCAAGACACCCCCAAGAATTTCCAGGAACTGGAGGCTTTTTGCCAAGAGGAATGGGCAGCTTTACCAATTGAGAAGATAAAGATCCTCATCCATAAATACCACAAAAGACTTCAAGCTGTCATTGATGTTAAAGGGGGCATTACACAGTATTAAGAACTGGGGTATGTAAACTGTTGATCAGGGTCATTTCTGGTGTCATTATGATTTAAAAAGAGTAAACACAGTTGATTAATAATAAATGGCTTCAGCCAAATACTAACCATGAGTGAAAGAAAGGTTTATGTAAATTCTGCCAGGGTATGTAAATTTATGAGCACAACTGTATATATATATATATATATATATATATATATATATATATATATATATATATAGTTTGTCTTTAACCACTCCACTACAGGTCCTCAATTGGCCAGTCATTGGGAGTGCTTCTTCCTCTAAGTGGTCATTTATATTGACTTCCATCTTTTGCTGTGTTCGCACACACACACAACAGCTGTTTTAGCAATGTCATTTGGCAGTGCAGATAGTGGAAAAAAAGTACAGGCCATTAAAAACAGATCAATTCCTTGTGATCACATTTACTAATCAGAATGATCACATGTATTAACAATGCTTGTGATTGCACTGTCAATGGACAGTGGTGATCACAGGCAGAAAACACAGAGCCATTGCGAGTGTCTCTGTACTTTGGCCAATTACAGCTATCACAAGTGGAAACAATGCTTGTGATTGCACTGTCAATGGACAGGGATGATCACAGGCAGAAAGTACAGAGTGTGGCTTGATACCTTGTGATCCTTGGGATTAGCAGCAAGCTCACATGTACAAAGAATTTGTGAGGAGAGTATATGGGAGAACTAAATGCCAATTCTCATCCAATGTTGCAGTGTTCTGACAGTTCTGATATGACAGTTGCACAGTTAAACACAGACAGTCCCGCAAGCAGTACCAGTGCTTGATTAGAGCCAATGCCAATTTTCCAGTTTTGCAGATCACATCAAGTTTCAGTGTTCTCATCACAGCATGCATCTGATATCAGAGCAAGCGTCAGTGTTTTCAGTCTGCTGATCACAGCCAGTGCCAGTGTTTCCAGTTTAGTGATCACCACCAGTGCTGTTTCTAGTTTGCTGGTCACTGCCAGTGTCAGGAGCTCCAGTTTGCTGATCATAGCCAGTGTCATTTTTTTCCAGTTTGCTGATCACAGCAAGTGCCAGTGTTTCTAGGTTGCTGATCACAATGGTGTCAGTGTTTCTACTTTGCTGATCATAGCCAGTGTTGCTCTTTCCAGTTTGCTGATCACAGCCAGTGCCAGTGTTTCTAGTTTGCTGATCACAACTAGCACCAGTTTTTCCCTCTTTGCTGATCACAGCTAGTAGCTGTGTTTCCAGTTTCCTGATCACAGCCAGCACCAGTGTTTCTAGTCTGATGATCACAGTGCCAGTGATTCAAGGTTGCTGATCACAGCCAGTGCTGCTGTTTCCAGTTTACTTATCACAGCCAATGTTAGCGTTTCCAGTTTGCTGAGAACAGCTAGCACCAGGGTGTTTAATTTTCTGATTAAATCTAGTGTCAGTGTTTTTAGATTGCCCATCATAGCCAGTGCCAGTGTTTTCTGTTTGTTGAGGGTCATATGAATAGCAGAATGTATGTTGGTGTGTAATTCAATGTTGTGTATGAGGAATATCATATTTAATTAACAATTTACAATTGACACTTTTGTAAAATAGTTTTTTTTCTTCATTTTTCAAAAATGTAAAAAATAAATCAAAAGACCCACCAAACCCTCTAGCAAATTCCTTGTGTGTCTGCTTTCCAATGCATTGTTATTTTGTGAGTGTTTTTACTTTTATGGCACTTCAGGGCTTCCAAAAATGTGTTAGGTAGTTAGGAAATTAGATGCCTTAGATGCCTCTTCAGATGACATTGATTTACTGTGGGAAACAGCAGGGTGGGTGCCACATGTTTTCTGAATGGATTTGGACAAGCACCAGGAGCAGATTAAAAGGAATCCTCTGGAAGGATCATGGCAGCTGCCATTGCTGAACTCTCCTTTTCAAATGCTAGTTCTCTGGCTGTAATGTCAATGTTTTGGCTTTGACGCCTCTGAGTTGCTGACTTGGTGCAATTATAGAAATAAGGAAGTCTGACATTTAATTAAAGCATGCTTCTGCCATGTCCATGATTTAAAAGTAGTTAGATATTCAAAATATGGAAGGGATGTCCCTCAATGTCCATGAGTGTAGTGACATAACAAGATCTCACTCATAATTTTATTCATTTATGATGAATTATATCTATTGTTATCAAAGGCATTGCTATACGTATTAATTTGTAACATTTATGTATATAATTTATTTACTTATAGATGTAAATGATAATGTGTGCATATGTTGTAATATGGAGAGCCCTGGATCACCATCCATCAACCAGTAAAATTAGCAGTGTTTATTGGACTCTTAAACCAAGCAAAAAAAAAAAAAGCAGCTTTCTTTAGCAAAAATAAAGCAAACAGTCCATAATGCCATAAATAAATACCATAAAAATATACCATAGTTTGTAGACGCTATAACTTTTGCGCAAACCAATCAATATAGGCTTATTTGGATTTTTTTTACCACAAATATGTAACAGAATACATATTGGCCTAAACTGATGAAGAAATTGTATTTGTTACATTTTTATTATTGGATAGGTTTTAGAGCAGAAAGTAAATAATATATATTTTTTTCTTTTTCAAAATTGTTGGTCTTTTTTTGTTTATAGCGCAAAAAATAAAAACGCAGAGGTGATCAAATACTACCAAAGGAAAGCTCTATTTGTGGGAAAAAAGACATACATTTTGTTTGGGTACAGCATTGCACAAATACAACCAGTTACAGTAAAGCAGTGTTGCATTGCAAAAAATGGACAGGAGGGGGGGGGGGGGTTAATCTTCTGGAGGTGAAGTGGTTATATAGCAAAAAATAACAAATCCAGTGGTGATTAAATACCACCAAAATAAAGCTCTGTCTGTCTCAAAAAATATAGACATTGCAGTTAGGTACAGTGTTGCATGACTGAGTAATTGTCATTCAAAGTATGACAGTACTGAAAACATAAAAATTGCCAGGGCAGGAAGGCGGTGAAAGTGTTCGGTACTGAGGTGGTTGAAGTCATCTGGAGCAACCAGCACTGGCATAAAGCTGTGTTAAGCTCCAGGAAAGCCTCTTCAGCCTTGTCATTCCACGTGACCTTTTTTCAAGCCAGTCAGTGGTGCAGCAAAAAATTGGCAAAATTGGGGACAAACCTACAGTGATACCCAACAATGCCCAGAAAGGTCCTAGACCTAGATCCTAGACCTATTTCTTTGTGATGGGGCAGGGCCAAGCCTTAATAGTCTCTACATTTGCATCTCAGGCTTCATCAACCCCCTACCAACAATGTACCTCAGGTACCTGGTCTCTTTCATCATAATGGCAAACTTTTCCTGAATAACAGTACATTTCTCCTACTTTAGAGAGTCCAACACAGCCTGAACTCAGGGAAGAGGAGACTCCCAGTCTGTGTTACAGAAAACAATGTCATCCAAATACACCTAGGGTTATTTCTGATGAGGGCATAGTGTTGTCTATTGTAATCTGAAAAGTGGCCGGGACAGAATGCAACCCAAACAGCATTCTTTTTGGTCTTTTCTCTGGCTTCCTTATGTAATGGTATCTGCCAGTCTCTCTTGGTGAGGACTATGGTGCTAATATCCCAGGCTGGTCTCAACCTCTCTATTAGCTCATCTTCTCAGAGAATCGGATATACATTGAATGTTGATATCTCACTGAGCTTTCTGAAATCATTACAACACCACAGGGTTCCTTTGGGTTTCAGTACCTACGCAATCATGCTAGACCATCCACTGTGTGATTCCTCAATCATATCAAGTACAAGCATTTTCTGAACTTTTTCTGATACTAGTTTTCTGTGTGCCCCTGGAAATTGATATGGTTTTACTCGGACCTTTACATTAGGTTCCATGACAATGGCATGCTCAGTTAAGTTAGTAGGGCCTGGCAGCTCAGAAAAAAACCTCCATATTCCTCTTTAAGAACTCTATTGCCTTTTGAGTTTGTGGCTTGGACAAGGTGGTGGCAACCATAATTAAGTCCACCCCTTACAGGAAGCTCTGATTTTACCTCAGCCAGGGCAGGTACCCGTTTCCAGGCTTTTCAGAGTTTTAACAGATTCACCTGGTAGGTTCAGTAAGGCTGTTACTACCCAGGCTGATGTATTTTATAGTTTACTTCACCAACCTTTTATCACCTGTAATGGCCCTTGTCACCTGCCCAGGAACGTATTCTCCACTATGCGTATAAGTACAGCTCCCAGTCACCAATCTGACACTGTCTAATATTGGTGGACTGATTGTATACTCATCTTTTTGCTTCTTTTGCCTTCTATAAATGCTCCTTTTTCAGAGGTATCACCTTAGCAGTTCTCTCTCATTGGAGTGATATGCTCTACTACCGTTTTACTGTTTGTGGAGAAGATTCACTTTCTCAGGTTTTTTAAACTAAGTCAAACATCAAGGTCTCTTTAGGAAGCCTAGTCCTTAAGAAAATATTAACTCTTGAGCAATTACTTTGGAAGCGGTTTTCCTCAGAGGGACTGAATCTAGATACAATACCTTGTTATATAATCGATTACCACTAGGATGTATTTGTTTCCCTGAGACAATTTCAATAGGGGGCTCACCAATTCCATCACAATATACTCAAGAACTTTGGTATCAGGCAGAGGAACCAAGAGGTTCCTAAAATACAACACTACAGCAGTTACCTGACAAGTGGGACATTAATTAAAATATCTTCTTACCTCAACAGTTACTCCAGACCACTGTAACTGTTCTGTTATTTATGCCTCTGTTTTCTCAGTCCCCAGGCAACCTCCCAATGTGTGTTTGTGGGGCAAGTTGAGTAAAATGTGTATAAATGGCTGGGGAATCAATAACTGGTTGACCACCTCACCCTAGGTGTTAGTGACTCAGTACCGCAGATCACTATTAACCACAAAGTGTGAAAACTTTTGTTTGGTCTCAGGCAATTGTGATACCCCATCAACCATGGCATACACCCATGGATCCTAAAATAATTGAGCTATGTCATTTCAAAGACATTGTTTCAAAATTTTAGGGACTCTTTACTTACTGGAATAGTACCACTGGATTGGCATAAGGCAGAGCCCCCCCCCCCCCACCCAAAGCACCCCCCCCATGTTTAGGGCATGTGGCCTGTTCTGGTTCATTCAGGCTTGCTCATCCCCCACTTAGAAAAGACCTGCCAGGCTGTGTGTTCGGATAAGGGTCTGGTATGGATTTTGGGTGGAGCCCATGCCATTTTTTTTAATTGTATGTTTATTGGGTTTTCCAACACAATACAAAGAACAATGAGAGGAACATATCCAAAAAGCATATCATATCACATGAAGATAGACATGTAACAGCACAATACAATAAACAGTCGTAAAAGGAGCATATATCACTTATAAAAAGTAAAAACGTTTGGAATTAGGGTTATAGGCCAGTGGAGCCCATTACGTGTGTGAGGGGAATGTCTCATAACCCTAATGTGGCTCCATCCTCAGGCCAATGAGATATAACAGGTATAACATGATAATGAACTATAACATTGAAGCATATCAAAAAAAAAAAAAGAAAAGGGGGAGGGGTGCACCATGGGTTTTGAAAAAACAGCTGTCATATGGATGGAAATAGGGGAAAACACCTGAGTACTTTAATAAGGAGGGTGTTTAATCAGGGGTATGGGAAATTGCTTCTGAGTTAAATTGGGAATTATCACACAGATCACATACCTTTGAAAAGTGGGGTAGAGAGTCATTAATCACTTCTGTCAAACATTCCATTATGAGCATGTGAGCTATGGTTTGTAACAATTGGGACTGCGCAGGGGGATTAGAGGATAACCGACAGGTGGGTATTTACTGATATGTTTGAACCGGGTCCAAAGGGAAATATATCTCGAAAAGATATTGAAGGAGAGATTGCACCAAAATCTAAAAAGGTTGGATCCCAGAAAATAGAGAGAATGGTACAGAACATGTCTTCCAAATGGAGAGAGTAAACAGCATCAGACCCAGGCATAGACTCCTAAGTTTTAGTTTTAGTTCAATCTCTGACCATCTGCTAGAAGCAAAATGGGCTGTCCAGGAGGTGTCTGCTATGAGATGCATAGCAAAGTAGTATTTGATAATGTCTGGGGCACCCAGCCCTCCATTAGAGTGAAGAGCAAATACTACAGTGCCAGCAATCTGGTGAGAATGCTACACAAGATAAATTTAAGAAAGGACCTTTCAATGTGTTTAAGCTGCACCATCGGGACAGTAACAGGTAAAGCTTCAAAAAGGTATAAAAGCTTTGGGAGTGTAGACATCTTGAGGATATTTATCCTACCCAAAAGAGACAGAGGATAATCCTCCCATTGATGTAAAAGACTGCTGATTTCTGCAATGAGTGAGGGGTAGTTGGCTTGGTAGAGGGTGGAATATGATGCAGTCATATGTATTCCTAAATACTTGAGAGAACACCAGTGGTAAGGTAAATTTTTCTGTAGTGTAGCAAGTGGTAAAGGGGAATATATGGGCAGAGCTTCTGTTTTGTCTGTGTTGACTTTGTAACCAGAGAGCATACCGAAAGTATTCAATAGTGAGTGGAGATTAGGGAGAGAGGTATGAGGGTTTGTCAATGTTAAAAGGATGTCATATGCAAAGAGGGATAATTTGTACTCCCTTTGTCATAAAGAGACCCTGCAGATATCAGGATTAGACATGTGCAGTTTGTTTTGTTCCAAATTAATATTCAGACAAATTTTTCATTATTTGGAGATTCGGATATATGCATATACTGAATTACAATATAAACACATTTTACCGAATGCTCCAAATAATGAAAAATTCATATGAATTTTGGAAATTCGGACTGAAATTTCAATTGAATGTTACATTGAACTTCAGTTGAATTCTAACTGTACACATATTTCTGAAATCAATCACTGTGTGCGTTATTAGAGTACCATTTCAAAATAATGCTCTTTTAGTTAAGCCAAAGGTGATTTAAAGAGTCATTGTAATCATTTAATGAAGATTTTTCTTTTGTTTGTTCACTTTGCCACATTGGAATAAAAAAAAAATATATATATAAAGTTTTCCATTCGACTGATTTGAAATTTATCGATTTGAAAATTCGAAAAATTCTGAATACAAATCCCGAATACGAATCCTGTATACGGATCAATAAATCAACTGAATTTAACAAAACAAAATAAGTAGATTAACGAATCAAGACAAAACGAATTTTTTTGTCATGCACATGTCTAATCAGGATGCACACATATAGCTTCAGCCAAAGGTTCCAGGCATAATATAAAGAGCAAGGGAGATAGGGGGCATCCCTGTCTGGTACTGTTGCTAAGGGGGAGGGTCGGTGACAGCAAAGAGGACAACTGTAACTGGGAAATAGGACGGGAGTATAGAGCATGAAGGGCTGCAATAAATGAACCCGTAAATCCATATCGGGAAAGGGTGGCGAACATATAAGGCCAACTAAGTCTATCACAATCTTTCTGGGCATCTAAACTTAGGGTGGGAGGTCTTGTCAAGTAAATCTATGAGGTCGATGGTGTGTCTAGCGTTGTCACCAGCATGTCTGGAGGATACAAAGCCTACTTGGTCCTTATGTATAAGTTTAGGGAGTATATGAGTGAGAGTATTAGCTAAAATAGAGGAAATAATTTTTGCAATATTGCAAGATTTGGGAGGAGAGGAGTGTTCAGTGACAGGTCTGCGTGGCCAAAGACCTCAGTGTTCCTATTGAGGTTTAATGTATAAAAATGCATAGAAAGTTGAACCCACTGCAGCTTTTAGATCTACGCACGTTTCGTGGCTTTAAGCCACTCGTCAGGAGCAGGCTCGTGGTGTGTCTAAAAAAGATTAATATAAGATCAGCAATTGACAACGTAAAGACATTGGGGGTATGGATCCCTCCACAAACTGTGCATGCAACTTACAACACTCATATGATGGTGATACACTGTCGGGGCCAAGGGCCTGCCCAGGGACATCAGGGCCGGGAACTGTAGCAGGGGGCATGATGGCAGCAACCCACGGTTGGTGGGTTATATAAATTTGGGTCATATAAATTTGAAGCATGGTCATCCATGATAACGCATGCATGCTGGTGTATCGTGTGCAGGACGCCATGGTCCACCAAGGGGAGCACCTACATCAGTATATTTATATCCATAAATGAAATTTCTGTGAACATCTCCATCAGTTTATTGTGTATCCCTTGCGTGCTTCAATTAAAGTCCCACTCCTCTCCTCTCAAATCTTGCAATATTGTAAGAATTGTTTCCTCTACAAGGCAGGGATGGAAGCGGATGGCCTTACCAGGCCATGGCTTCATTTAAAGTCCCAATTTTCTTTCCCCATTTTTCCCCCTTTTCTATTAGCTAAAATGTTGTAGTCCGAATTAAGTAGGGCTATGGGCCTATAATTATCCAGTAGAGTCAGAGTTTTTCCAGACTTTGGTAGGACTGTAATGTGAGCATGCAAAAACTGAGGATGAGGGACAGTTCCCTTCATCATTGAGGCAAATAGGTTGAGTAAATAGGGACTCAAAATTAGGAAAAATGACTTATAACAGAAATATGAGAGACCATCTGGGCCTGGTGATTTATGTGAAGGAAGATCTTTAACCACAGCAGCTAATTCTACTAGGGTGATAGTAGCATTAACGGAGGACATTTGGGAAGACAATTTAGGTCATTTTAAAGAGTCGAAGAAAAAGTCAAATTTGTCTTGGGAAAAGAGGTATTTGGAGTCTGCATTCAAGCATTTATAGAACTTTTGGGAGCCATGGGGTTGTAGGAGGAATTCAGGGAAAAAGTGATATTGGCGGGGTTTAATCTATTCACCAGCATTCTATGAGGCTTATTGGAGAATTCATAAAATTTCTGCTTGGCCCAGAATAGAGATCTGGATCATCTAGTCATGTTGAGGGTTTTAAAACGGTTGCGCAAAGAGGTAAGTGTGCGCAGACGTGCCACCACAGGGGAAGCGAGCAATAAACCTTCCACTTTCTGTAGCTGAGCAAGAATAGGAGACCGCTGTAAAGTGGTTTCCATTTTTAGGCAAGAACCAGCAGAAATGCACTGGCCTCTAAAATATGCCTTATGTGCTTCCCAGAGGGTGGAAACCTCTGCCACAGTATTCTCATTTAGCTGGAAAAACTCAGATAGTTCTCAGGACAATTGGTCTCTAATAACGGGGTTGTGAAGAAGAGAATCATTGAGACGCCAATGGCAGGTCTTAGTTGAGGACAAGGAGAGCGTTAGGTTGAGTTGAACCAGAAGAGTAATCTGATCAAGTGATGGGGTTAATTTCTGTGGCACCTGTGGGTGTCAGTAGTGGGGAGGTTACAAAAAGGTGATCTAGTCTGGAATACATTTTATGGGGACAGGAATAAAATGTGAATTGCTTATGTGTAGGGCGTTTAATCCTCCATATATTTAATAGATTGTAGGATCGAATAAGTCTACGGAAGGAGGTCGACCGATGATCGACCTTGGCTGAGGGGGTAAATGAATAACCGTGTCTTTCTCTTCTAGGGGACATAGTCATATTGAAGATTCCACCAATAATCATAAAAGTTTGTGAAAATTTCTCAAGTTTACCAAATACATCAGTAAAAAATCTAATTTGCCCCGAGTTAGGGGCATAAATGTTGAATGAATGAACATGATAGGTAATCGCAGTCCAGGAAAATAAATATGCTGAGGGGGTCCAAATAGGAATACTTTGTTCTCAAGGGACAGGAGTGTTTAATCATTATGGCTATGCCTGCTTTCCTAGAGGGATTAGAGGATGTGAAGGAGATATGGAAATGTTTAGCAGAAAATTTAAAGAAACCCCCTGCACGGAAATGGGTCTCCTGAACTAAGATTACGTCAGCTGCTGAGGATTTGAACTCTTTCAGAGCCAGCCATCTTTTCTGAATGGAGTTCAAACCCTTTATATTATAAGTAAGAACCCGTAAAGCCATGATACTGTAATATAATCAAAGCACAAATAGCACAGATCGAGAACAAAAAAGCAACAATAAAAAGTCCATGGTGTAACATATGGGAGAGAGACAAAGAAAGGCATATACAATAATGAAAATCATTAGTGCAAGTAAATCCAAACAGTTCAGGCAAAAAAAAGAGAAATGGGTCAAAAAGAGACCTAGAAAAAACAAAATCAAATATTGAAAATATGAGAGGTCAAAACCGCTCAGGAGTCCATGGGGACCTCCAAACTGACTCGAGTGGTCCCTGCCCTCTTCTAGTGAATCAATAAAAGACAAATGTAGATTTTGAAACAAAACAAACCAAAAGATCAACCCATGAATGTGGGAAAAAGGTCCCAAAATAGGGAGGCTGTACAGGGCACAGCCTTAAACAGAGCCAATTGAACCATGTCGGAGAAAAAACCTTCAGGTTGGGTGTCTGGATGAGGAAAACCATTGGGGGCGGAGAAAGCCTTCTGTGATTTTTGACAAGCGGGGGTCCAGATCCGACCAGAAGCAGACAGAGGTTTTGGTGTTGAGGGAAGCGGTGTGAGATCTTCTTCTGGAAGTGGCGGAAGGCCTAGGTTACCTACAAATGCCTCACTCTCCTGGAGTTACTGCATAGAATATTGTATGTCATCCCGGGAAGCAGATAGATGAATGGGGAAGCCCCAACGGTATGCAGTCTGGTGGTTTTGCAGGGGGGTAGTTACTGGACTTCAACTTTTAGCGAGAGTTATATTTCCAATTGTTTTTATTGTTTTTAGGAATGCATAAAACATATTACAGATTACAAACCTTGAGGACTCGTCATGAGGTTATTCATAGTAAGTTACAAGAGTATATACCATATAATAAACAGAAAGTAAATAGGGAGATGAATAAACATCAGACCATTATCTGATAGGGGTGAGAGCTAAAGGGGGATTATTTGGGAAGAGATGGAAAAAGGAAAAAGAGGGGGGGAGGGAGGAATGAAAGGAAGGTGAAAGGGGGAAAGTGTTCAGGTTTAGCTTCAACATAAACATTCACTTACAACTAATAGTTCTTCAGCAAGATACAGTACATTTAGGATTATGGATCCATGGTGACAATTTTTGAAGAAATTTAGAGTATGTAAGGTTATTTAACGCAAATCTTCTTTCCATATCACACTGGTGATTGAGTTCTGTGACTGCTTCTGTTATTTTAGGTGTGTTAATGGTTTTCCATTTCCTAGTTATGTTTAACTTCACTGCATAAAGGATATGAATAGTGATATTTCTTGAGTTTGGGGGAAGTGTTTCTATCCCTATGTGTAGTAGAGCCAGTTTAGGGTCTAGACTGGTAATGTGACCTGTTGTTTCAGCTAATAATTTAAAGATTTCATGCCAGTAAGAAGTAAGGGATTTACAAGACCACATGATATGCAGGAGTGAGCCTTGCTCACCACATTGGCGCCGGCAGTGGGGAGAGGTGTTGGGGTAGATTCTTGAAAGCTTTAGTGGTGTGAGATACCATAAATGGAGTATATTTAAGTAGGTTTCCCAATGATTTGAGCAACGGGAAGTTTTAGCTGAGTAGGTCAGTATTTTTTGCCAGGAGTTATCTGGTATTTTGTTATCTAATGTTAGTTCCCATTTGTTTAGAGATGGTGATCTAGTTGGAAATTTCAGGTTATTGAGAAGTGTGTAGAAGAAGGAAATTCTGTGACCTATGTATTTTAAGGGTTCATAGAATTGGAGTATTTGTACTGGGAGGAGGGTTTCAGTAGGAGTTTTGTGGGAGCGCAAGTAGTGGTTTATTCTGATGTAAGTATAGAATTCTGAAGGCTGTAGAGTATATTTGCTCTGTAAGGTGCGGAACGGAATTCAATTCTCTTTGTTGTATATTTGTTGTAGATTTTGAATCTTGCAATTTATCCAGAGTGTAAGGTTTAAGTCGGGTATCATTCCCTTAAGGATATCAATCGGGGTTTTTATGGACTTGGTAGGCACTGTGTTGTAGGATAGTAAGAGTGACCAGGCTGCTTGAGTTGCTTTAATACAGGGGTGGTTGGAGATATTTTGTTTGGGGGTACTTGAGGTTGATAGTAAATAAGTATATGGAGTGAGTGGGTAGAAGGCTGGTATTTCCATTTGGGACCAAATCTTTCCTTTGGAAGGATGCCACCAGTAATACATCTGGTCGAGTAATGTGGCTGTGTAGTATGTGTGTACATGAGGATGGTCATGTCAATGGTCTATGTAAGAGACGTGAAGCCCATCTGGGGCGTTTAATTCCCAGATATATTGATTAATATGCTTTTGGGTAATCTGGAAGGATTTCATAGGAAGAGGAATGGGGAGAGTTCTGAATAGGTACAGTAACTTGGGAAGTATGATCATTTTAACAGTAGCTATACGGCCTAATTTTGAGATGCCAAATGTGTGATAGGAGCTTAGCGCCTTAGGGAGGGATTGTATTAAATTTTTAAAATTGTAGTCACATAGTTGGGCAGTATTAGGAGTAAGGTTAATTCTTAAGTATGGGATGGACTTTTTTGCCCATTTGAATGCATATGATTTCATCAGGGTTCACTGGGTTGTTAAGGATATGTGAAGGTTTAAGATTGGAGATTTAGAGACATTTAATTTATAGTAGGAGACCTCATTATATTTGTAAGGAAGCAATTTTGGCCCCTGGAAAGCCTGTGCACGGGTGCATGTAGCGTGTGCGTGTGTCCGTGCGCATGTGCACGTGCCTGTGCACATGTGCGCATGCGCGTGCCTGTGCGCGTGCCCGTGTGCATATGTTCCCTGCATTGGCGCCAAGTGGCCCATTTAAGCTGATAGCACCCTGTAGCTGGTGCTGTCCGTTTAGTGTCTGTGTACCTGTGAGCCCCAGCTCTGTTCCTGTTGATTGATCCTGTTTCCTGAAAGACCCAGCTTTACCTGACCTGCTGATATCTGCCTGCACGGACCCCCGGCTATCCACGACCATCCGCTCATCTGACCCCTTGCACTTCTGCTGCCAGCCTGATTATGAACTCTGCTTGGACTTGACCATTCTTCTGCCTGCTCCTTTGTACTGCACCACCAGCCAGTTACCGACCCAGCCTTTACCACCTCTCTTCTGATCTGCACGAGCCACTCTGGGATCTCACACATCAGCATCAGTGACTATCCAGCCCTCTTGCCATCCTGCACTCCCGGACCAACTGTTTTCTCTACCAGGGATCCCCGAATCAGGTGCACAAGAGTGGTTGTTCCCTGCACAAGTCAGACTCCACCACCAGGTGCGTGACAATATTGGGTTAATATGCGGTGGATATGTCCGAGGGAATGGATTAGATTGGTGATGAGAAGAATAATGTAATCTGCGAAGAGACTGATCTTGTGCTCTGTTTTGCGGAATTGGATACCAGAAATGTTAGGTTCTGAGCGGATTTTAGCTGCAAGGGGTTCTATTAGAAGGCCAAATATTATGGGAGGACAAAGGGCACCCCTGTTGCATACCATTGGATATATCAAATGGTTTGGAAAGCATTCCATCTGTTAGTACTCTGGTAGAGGGAGATGAGTAGAGTGCCATAATGGCATCCTAATCCAACCTGTGATACTGAATTTTTTTAGTACCTCCTGCAAGAATCTCCAGTGTATTCTGTCAAACACCTTCTCTGCATCCAAAGAAAGGAGCAGAGAAGGCATTTTGGGTCTGGGGCTTGTCCTGGAATGAAACCCACTTGGTCTGGATGTACCAGCACCAGAATAAAGGGAAGGAGTCTTTTGGCTATTGTTTTCGCATATATTTTGATATCTGTGTTGATAAGAGAAATAGGTCTGTAATTTTGTACTTCCTGGGGATCCTTGCCGGGTTTGGGTATTGTTGTGATAATAGTTTGTAGCATCAACCAAAGGATGTAGCAAAATTGAAGAGGTTAGAGAGATGTGGAGATACTATGGAAGCAAATTGCTTATAGTATTCATTTGTGTTCCCATCTCCTCCTGGGAATTTTTTAATTGGAAGGGTTTTGATGACTGATTCTATTTCTTTGGGGGAGAAGGGTTCTGATAAGGACTGTACCTGGGCCTCTGAGAGGGAAGGAAGGTTAACAAATTTTAAAAATTCTTGTATTGCCAACGGATTTGGTTGACTTTGTCGTTCTTAAGTTTATATCGATTTTGGTAGAACTTACCAAATGCATGTGCAATGTCTGCTGGATTGGTATTGAGTTTCTTAGTGGTGGGGTGGTGAATTGCATTGATTTTAGTCTTTAAGTGTTGATGTTTAACTGATTTTGCTAGTAGGGAGCAGGCCTTATTACCTAATGAATATTAATTGAATTTGGATTTTTTCAGATTAAATTCAACCTGATGTGCTAGTAGGGAGCGAAGTTTGTTCCTGTCTTGTAGTAGGGATGAGGTTAATGCTTGGGGAGGAGTTTGTTTGTTTTGGTTTTCCTTATTTTTGGTTGAATTTCGAACCTCTTCAATTTGCTTTCTCCTCTGGTTTTTCAATTTAGCTTGCAATTTTATCATTATACCCCTCATGTAGGCCTTGTAGGTGGCCCATAGTGTGGGAATGGAACTGTCTGGGGAAGAGTTTTGTTTCAAAGAAGGAGGCATGGGCCTGGGAGATTGTTTGTCAGTGTTCAGGTTTTGCTAGAAGGGTGGAATCCAGTCTCCACCAAAAGGTTGGTGGTAACAAATCTAGTAGATTCTCCAATCTGGTTCGAAACTTGGGCGTGGTCAGACCAAGTTATTGTGCCAATTTGGCATGTTGTTATTGTCTGTAAGGTCCATTTATCCCTGAGGAAGAAATCAATTAAGGAATATGAGAGGTGGGATGGGGAGTAGTAGGAGTAGTAGTATTTTTCTGCTCCATGTTGGCATCTCCAGATGCAATATAGGTCATGGGAGTGGAGTAGTTGATTCATGGTTTGATGGGGAGCTCACTTATTAGTAGAGGAGTCTAGGGTGTTGTTGCCAATCATATTAAAGTCTCCACCAATAATGAGTTTTCCATTCTTAATGGCAAGAATGTTTGTGAACAGTCTTTTACAGAATCTCATTTGTTTGACATTTGGCGCATATACATTTATGATGGTGTATCTGATCTGGTTGATGTCACAAACAAGGATATGGTATCTGTTAGAGTTGAGCAGACACCTGGATGTTCAGGTTCATCGGGTTCAGCCGAACCTGGCGAAAAAGTTCGAGTTCGGCACCGAACTTGACCCCGAACTCCGAACCCCATTGAAGTCAACGGTGACCTGAACTTTTGGGCACAAAAATGGCTGTAAAAAAGTCATGGAAAGGGCTAGAGGGCTGCAAAAGGAAGCAAAATGGGGGTAAGAGTAGGACAAGTGCCCTGCAAACAAATGTGGATAGGGAAATAACTTAAAATGACATAAGAAAATAAAAATGGGAGGAGGAGGTGGATGTGGAGTAGGAGCCTAGAGGTTGACTAGGCCGTGGCCGTGGCAGTGTGGGTGGAAGTGGCGGTGGTGGAGGAGGAGGTAGCCAACACTGTTTTTTGTTTGTTTGTTTTTTTTTATAATTGGGGTAGCCACCAAAATATTGAGACATATTAAAAAAAAACAAGTATACCAATGGCTGTGTGAGACTGGTCTGAATATTTATTCTGCACAAGGTACAGACAAGTCTTCTGGGATCCATGCCTGGTTCATTTTAATAAACGTTAGCTTGTCCACGTTGGTTGTGGACAGGCGGCTGAGCTTGTCTGTGATAACGCCCCTGCCGTGCTAAACACATGTTCAGACAATACACTGGCTGCAGGGCAGGCCAGCACCTCCAAGGCATAAAGGGCAAGCTCAGGCTATGGGGCCAATTTGGAGACCCAGAAGTTAAATGGGGCAGACCCATCAGTCAGTACGTGTAGGCGTGTGCACACACTGCTCCACCATGTTGCTGAAATGCTGCCTCCTGCTAAGACGTTGTCTATCAGCTGGTGTTGCTGTTTGTGTTGGTGTGCTGTTGACAAAGCTTTTCCACATTCTCTTCCTCCTCCTCTGCCTTCGCCTTGTGCTTCCACTGAGCCCCTGGTGTCGTTTGGGAATGCCCTCAGCAGTGCGTCTACCAGAGGGCGCTTGTAGTCGCGCATCTTCCAATCATGCTCCGGTGAGGGAATTAAGGATGGCACGTTGTCCTTGTAAGGAGGATCCAGCAGGGTGGCCACCCAGTAATCAGCACAAGTTAAAATGTGGGCTACTCGGCTGTCATTGAGCAGGCATTGCAGCATGTAGTCGCTCATGTGTGCCAGGCTGCCCAGAGGCAAAGACAAGCTGTCCTCTGTGGGAAGTGTATCATCTGTGTCCTCCGAATCCCCCCAGCCACGCTCCAGTGATGCCCATGAGCTGTGTTGGGTGCCACCCTGCTGTGAACGGTGAGTGGGAAGGCCGAAGTTCCGCTGCAGCGCAGACAGGCGAGCAGCAGCAGGGTGAGAACGCTGAAAGCGCGCACTTTCTGCAGCAGCTCTGACATATCCGGGTCGTTTTTTAGAAATATTGCACAAACAAATTCAGCACATGCGCCAGGCAAGGGATGTGCGTCAAACCGGCTAGGCCCAGAGCTGCTACGAGATTTCGCCCATTATCGCACACCACCAGGCCAGGCTTGAGGCTCAGTAGCAACAACCACTCAACGGTCTGTTGTTCAATGCCCGTCCACAGCTGCTGCGCAGTGTGGGGTTTATCTCCCAAACATATCAGTTTTAAAACAGCCTGATGTTGTTTCCCCCTGGATGTGCAGAAGTTGGTGGTGAAGGTTTTACGCTGAGCGGATGAGGAGGTGGTAGAGGAGGAGGAGGAGGAATAGCAGTATGAGGAGGAGGCAACAGCAGACAAAGACAAATGCCGTGCAATCCTCGGTGGTGGAAGGGCATGCACAAAATGGCTAGCCGCCTCAGGCCCACCCGCCACTACATTTGCCCAGTGTGCAGTTAGCGAGATATAGCATCCCTGCCCATGCTTACTGGTCCACGTATCAGTGGTTATGTGGACCTTGCCACAGATGGCGTTGTGCAGTGCACACTTGATCTCGTCCCCGACTTGTTTGTGCAGGGAAGGGATGGCTCGTCTGGAAAAGTACTGGCGGCTGGGAACCACGTACTGTGGGACAGCCACCGCCATCAGGTTTTTAAAACTGTCCGTGTCCACCAGATGGAATGACAGCATTTCAAAGGCCAGGAATTTTGAAATGCTGGCATTCAGGGATAGGGATCGCTGGTGGGTAGAGGGGTACTTCCTCTTTATCTCCAGTGTTTGGGAGATGGAGAGCTTTAAGCTTCCATGGGACCATGTGGAAATGTTTGGGGATGGTGGCGGACATGGTGGCATTGCTGTAACATGCTCTGTTTGCTGGGTGGCAGGTGACATTGGCATTGTAGAGGTGGAGGAAGAGGCCGAGGCAGCAGCAGAAGAGGAAGCAGGAGGAGGCTGAGGCCTTTCTTGGATTTTGAGGTGCTTATTCCACAGCAGCTCATGCTTTGCATGTAGATGCCTGGTCATGCAGGTTGTGCTCAGGTTTAGAACATTTATGTCTCACTTCAGGCTCTGATTGCACAGCGTGCAAACCACTCGAGTCTTGTCGTCAGCACATTGTCTAAAGAACTGCCCCACTGGGGAACTCCTTTGAGCTGCCTTTAGTGTGCTAGGTCCCTGGGTGAGGTGGGTAGTACCAGGCGTACTGTCTAGGGGACGGTCGTTCCGCTTTTGCAACTTGCTTCCTCTTTTGCTGTGCTGGTGCCTCTGTGCGACCACCACCTCTTCCTCCAAACTGCACACATCACTCGCATGACCTTCATTCCATGTGGGGTCTAGGACCTCTTCATCCTCCACATCATTTCCACCCACCCTTCACCACTGCCCTCCTTGTCAGTCTGCACACTGTAGAAAGCTGCAGCAGTTGGCACCTGTGTTTCGTCATCATCATCACAGACGTGCTGCGGTGGTGTTTCCATGTCCTCATCCTGAACCAGAAGTGGTTAGGCATCAGTGCACTCAATTTCTTCCACTTCTAGGCCAGGGCTATGTGGATGGCCCACAGAAAGCACACCAGCAAAGTCATCAAAAAGCATAAGAGACTGTTGCATGACTTGGGGCTCAGACTGCTTGGCTGATTTACAAGGGGCTGAGGTGAAAGACAGATGGCCATGGGGTTCAGGTGCCAACTCTGAGCTTTCACCAAGGGACCGGGTGGGAGACAATGTGAAGGAACTGGAGGCATTGTCAGCCACCCAATCTACTATCGCCTGTACTTGTTCTGGCCTCACCATTCGTTGAGCGGCATTCGGGCTTACCACATAACGTTGAAGGTTCTGTCGGCTACTTGCACCTGAAGAAGGTGTTTCACTTGTGCGTGTAGCTGGCACAAATCGACCAAATCCTCTCCTTGCAACAGGAACTACACCAACACCAGCAGCACCACGACCACGAACACGTCCCTTATTTGACGCTCTCCTCATTCTGGCCACAAATGTACTATGTAGCACTATTTTTTTTTTTTTTTATAATTAAAGATTTTTATTGATTTTTCAAATAGTACAGAAAATCGCTAGAAAGAAAAATTACATCCAGCATGAAGGTAAACCAAAGGGTAGGGACAATACACGGTAAAAGGTAAAGGAGGGGAAAAGGGAAAAACCAACAAAGGTAAAAGGATATTGCCATTGCTCATCAATACATTGAATCTTACATATACATCAACTTCAATTATGCCAATCAGATTTGTTACATAACTGAATCACTTATGCCTCATTTTAACATATGCTATTGTGTTCAATTAGTTGGAGTTTGGAATTTGGTACTCTTATTCATTGAGGAAAAGAAGAGCGTTAGTAATTATCCTGCTTACCCCAATGGGTTCATACTGTAAGCAGGGATATGTGAATAAGAGGAACAAATCTTTATTAGTCTTAAGTTATCATTAGAAGGAAAGTTGTCCGAGCGGAGAGCTCTGATGTATTATACTGTAAATGTAGATTTGTCTATTTCAAGGATTTAGAGGCTTTTGGATGTAAAATCCAACTTTGCCAACAGGCTTCATATAGCTTAGTTTTGAAGTTTTTGTGGGCTAGCATTTTTTCAAAAGATGCTTGATTATTGAGTCTGATTATAACATCCGTTATGTTTGGTGCAGTGTTTGATTTCCATAGTTTAGAAATTGTTAGTCTAGCTGCTATTAGAGTATTTGTTATTATAATTCTATATTTCATTGGGTATGTGTCTAGGTCTATGTTTAAGAGAGCCATGGTAGGAGTAAGTTTGTTTAGATTGCCTGTTATAGAAGCCATAAGGGAAGAGACTGAGTTCCAAAAGCTAGAAAGGTTCTTGCAATCCCATAGCATATGGAGCAAAGTCCCAGTTTGATTATTGCAGCGCCAGCAGAGTGGGGAGTTTGTGGGGGATATCTTGGATAGTCTGGATGGCGTAAGATACCATCTATTAATATTTTTTTGAAAATTATCCCAATGTTCTATGCAAGATGTTGCTTTCTTGCTCATCGAGAGAGCTTTCCTCCATTTGTCAATATCAATTGTTTGGGATAGATCTTTTTCCCATTTTATTTTTAGTCTCTAGATATTTCCCTTATCGGAAGAAAATATTTTATAATGTCTTTGTTAGATGGTGTGTTTTTTTGGGGTTGTACAACTTTACCCTTTTTCTAGATAGGGTTTGTTAACTATAACTGTTTACCTCCTTTCGAGAGAGCTACTCGTTCTTTCGTTGTAGAACGTATCTTGTAACCCTATTAAAAGTTTTTTTATAATTATCTACCATAGAATGCGGTAGGTCTGATAGGTTCTATAGGGGGTGTTTGAGGGGTGAGACGACCGCGACGTTATTAGTTTGACCCTGAAACGAGGT
>BLSH010397627.1:3624-24401 GCA_018402905.1 Glandirana rugosa | reverse complement strand
TTGAAGAAGATAATATATGAGGGAGATGCCTCCCTTCAAGTTGTCGTTGGAATGGAACAACTCCCACACACATTTATCCACCTCAATATAGTCATTATTTAGTGTTCTCAGAAGGTGTGATATCTGTAGGGCAGAGAAGTGGACGGACATTGAGTTGCTGACTGATATGTCTGCAAATGTCTGATAACCTAACTCTTCCAACATCTTGGTAGATAGGTTCGGGATAAGAAATTCGAAAATTGCAATCGGAAGGTCAACCACTTTAATAGTTATTGTTTCTTTTTTTAGTGTGTGTAGGTGACTCCAGGCTTTTAGGGTTGCTGATATCGAGGGATGCAGCGGGACGAAAAGTGGGATCTTGAGTAGTGTAGCTAAGAGTAAGTTTTTTAAGCCTTTACCCTGTATTAATGTGCTCTCAATCAAGGCCCATTGAGTAATCTGGGGAAATTGTACCCACTTCTGAGTTTGTACTAGGAGTGTTTCGTAGTAGTAGTCCTCTAATCTGGGGACTCCCATGCCACCCAATTTCTTATGTCTTGTCAGGATTGAGAAGGGTAATCTAGCTCTTTTTTTACCCCATATATATGAGCGAAGCATAGTGTTGATCTCTCAGAAAAAGCAGGTGGGTAGGGGGATAGGGACCGTTCTGAAGATGTATAGAATTTTTGGTAAGACTACCATTTTGAATGCTGCCATCCTCCCCATCCAGGAAACTTCTAGTTTGCCCAAGTGTTGTAAGTCAGTGTGTACAAAAATTAATTAAAGTTTTGCAATTAGCTGCGTATATTTTGTTAGAATTGGCTACTAATGTTATCCCTAGGTAATGGATCTTATCACTGTCCCAGTTACATGGTAGAATGGCTTTCATTTTTGTTCTAATTTTATGGTTGATATTCAAGGTGAGAATTTGGCATTTGGCTACATTTATTTTATAGTAGGATGATTCTCCGAATGTTTCTATGATTTTGTTTACAATAGGTAGGGATGATTCTACTTGGGTGATAGTCAAAATGACGTCGTCTGCGTAAAGCCCTATTTTATGTGATGTGCCCGCTACCTGTATTCCTTCTATCTGATTTGTATTCCTGATGGCTTCCGCAAAAGGTTCCATGACCATGGTGAAGATCAACGGTGATAGGGGGCACCCTTGCCTTGTGCCATTTGTAATTTTAAATGTGTCCGAGAGTGCGCTAGAGGTGTAAACTTGCGCTGAAGGGCTCGAATATAATGTTAATATAGCAGAGAAAAGGAAACCACGGAAGCCGTGTTTCATAAGAACCGCCTTTAGGTACCCCCAATGTACCCTATCGAAAGCCTTTTCGGCGTCAAGGGCTATAAAGGCTGTCGGGAGTTTGCGACTCCCTGCTATTCTCAATAGATTAAACATTCTACGGGTCCCATCTGATGCTTGTCTATTGGTTACAAAACCTACCTGGTCATAGTTTATCAGATCTGGTGTGACCGAGCTTAGTCTGTTAGCAAGCACTTTCACGTATATTTTGAGGTCCGAATTTAAAAGGGATATGGGCCTGAAATTTTGCGATTGTGTGGGTTCCTTGCCTGGTTTAGTTAATGTGATTATGTAAGCTTTAAGCATTTCAGGCGGTATAGTGTTTGAGTGGACAATTTGGTTTAGGGTATTAGTCAGATGAGGGGTTAGGGTCTCTACGAAGGACTTGAAGTATTCTGCTGATAGACCGTCTGGACCTGGCAATTTGTTGGAGGGAAGTTTGGTAATTACTGATTTAATTTCATCTTCTGAAATGGGCTTGTTGAGGCTTTCTCTCTTTTCTGTGGATAGTTCTGGGAGTTTAATTGGGTCTAGAAAATGTTGGATTTTTAGTTCTGTAGGGTGGCTAATAGTTAGGTCTTCGGACAGGTTGTATAGCGCTCCATAGTATTCCCTGAAGCTGTTCGCTATCTCTTTGGGGTGGGTTATTTTGGATCCTGATTTAGGGTCAATTAAAAAATTAATCCTGGAGGCTGCTTGTTTTTGTTTAGCTTGTTGGGCTAATCTCTTCCCTCCTTTATTGTTGGTTGAGTAAAAGGTGGCTTTAAGGTATTTGGTGTTTTTTTCAAATTCACCTAGTAGTAGGGTTTTGAGTTTTAATCTACAGCTCTGGAGTTCACTTGTGGTCATATCATCTATTGTTTGTTTGTGTAATATTTCAAGTTGTTGGATTTTTTGCAGTAGTGATTCTATTTCCCTTGCCTTCTGTTTTTTTCCCTTGCTGCTATCTGAAGTAATACACCCCTGATATATGCCTTATGAGTACACCAAATAGTAGCTTTAGATAAACAGTCTGAAATGTTGGTTCGGAAGAATTCATCTAAATGATTTTGGATTTTCTTTCGGTGGTCTTCCCGGCTGAAGATTTTGGTGTTATTTCTCCATAACAATACTGGGGTGTTGTTGGAGTTCTCATTCAGTTCTATCGTGAGAGGGGCGTGGTCTGACCAGGTTATGGTACCGATTGTCGCCTTTTTGGTCATGTTTAACGTGGTGAGATCTGTTAGACACATATCTATGCGGGAGTAGGATTTGTGTGGGTTAGAATTAAAGGAAAAATCTTTCTCTCCTGGGTGGAGACATCTCCATGCATCATACAATTTTTCGGCATGAAGTATGGATTGTAGGGAAAATTTGGGTTGCCTTCTAGGGGGTTTGCAATCTTCAGCACTGTCAACCACCGAATTAAAATCCCTCACCAATAGTAGGTGACCTTTGCAAATGGGCTGAATTTTTCTTAGTAAATTCTTCATATATGTAGTTTGCCCCTGGTTGGGAGCATATACAGATACAATGGTAGATAAAACATTGTTCAGTGTACAGATTAATATAACATATCTCCCTTTAGGATCGGCAATTACATTCTGCTTTGTAAAGGCCACAGTGTTTTTAATGGCTATTAGTACACCGTTGTGTTTCGTTACTGCATTTGCGAAAAAAATATTTTTAAATAGTCTATGGGAACATTTGGGAGCTTTGTTACTTGCAAAGTGCGATTCTTGTACGCATAGCACATCACCATTTAGTTTGATTGCCTCTTTCCACATAAGTTGCCGTTTAAAAGGGCTGTTGAGACCCTTTACGTTCAAGGACACAATTTTAAGAACCATTTTACATGATTCAAGGCTATTGTTAGCCTAGAAGAATTTATAAGGGTGTGGAAGGAGGCAAGCTCAAGGTAAGGCCCTATAGACCAGGTTGTGTGCAGTGAGTACACTAGTGATGTAATAAAACATTTCTGAACCGTGGAATTGAGTGAGGCACTCAAGGGGTGACTTAGATACAAACCATGTAGTGTGCAGTCATCTTGTGGACTGATTTGGGTTGTCAGATTTCTGTACCAAGTGGAATATATGTACATGGTATCAAACATTGCAAAGATAAACCGCAAAAGGGAAATGTCCAAAAAAGGAAGAAGAAAAAGAAAATAAAAAAGGATGTAAACATGGGTAAGAAAGAGTTCAGAGCCCGCTCTGAGGCTCCAGGGCAAAAGAATTTGCACTTTACCTGAGGGAGCACTTCCCAGGTCAACATGGCCTGAGATGTTCTTCACTGAACCTTGAACTATGAGGGTTGGTCAACCTGGCACCGTCATGGTCGTGCTGGGCAAGATTTTTCCTTTGGGCCTTCTTGGAGGGAGGTTGGTGAGACCATTCATTTTGCAGTCTGAAGAGTTCCTGTGTCAGGAAAGAAGAAGAAACCGTATTGCCATACGAAGGAGCACGGTGCGCAGGCGCGTGCACGAAGGAACGGACGGCACGAACGTTCGTGCGCACGCGCGACCGGAAAGCGCGCACCCCCGTTCGTGATTATTCTTGGCGCCAAGAGGACTATTTAAACGGAACAATGACATGAGATCAATGCCGTTTGGTCTACAGCGTTCCTGTGTATCCTGTTACCTGTTCATCTGCTTACCTGCTCCTTGATTACTGGCTTGATCCTGACTCTGCCTCTTGCCGCCTGCCCTGACCTTTGGCTTGCCCTGACGATTCTTCTGCCTGCTCCTTGGTACCTCTCCGCCCGCCTGTTGATGACCCGGCTCCTGTCTGACGATCCTTCTGCTTATTCCCTCAGTTCCTGTTTGGCCTGGCTGCTGCTTGTTCCAGTCTGCTTTCCAGCCTTCTCATCCAGCATCATCCGCTCGGCTCAGCCCCGCAGCGCAACGTGCCAGCTGTTTCCCGGAGTGTCTCCTCTGCTCCAGCTCGCTGCATCCCCTGCCCGGCCAGCGACCATCGCACCTGTGTTCCAGTCAAGCACTCGTGCCATCCTGCACTCTTGAGCTTCCTGTCTACCATATCAGGGGCTCCTGAGTCAGGGTTGTAAGAGAGGCTGTCCTCGGCTATTGCAGACTCCACCACCAGGTACGTGACATCCTGATTCTTCCCTGTTGAGTTTTCTTGGGGTACTATACCCCATTCTTCCAGAAGTTTCAATCCTGCTTCTAGGGATAGAATGTTCACTGTTTTATCTCTGAATGTCACTGTGAGTTTAGATGGGGTCCCCCATCTATAGATGATGCTGTGGTTCCTTAAGGCTTTTGTTATTGTCAGTAGCTTTCTTCGGTGTTGGATTGTCGCTTGGCAAAGGTCGGTGAATAGGGATATTCCTGCAAACTTTCCGGGGAGTTGTTGGAGTTGTCTTGAGGCTTTCATGGCTGCCTCTTTAATGTGATAATAATGGATCCTCATGAGAACGTCTCTTGGGATGTTATCTGGGAGATATGAGGGCTTAGGCAGTCTGTCTGCTCTGTCTATAGTCAATTCCATCTCTGAAGCATTCGGGATCAGTTCATGTAGGAGCTGGCGGAGGAATCCGTCTAGTTCCTGGGGCGCCACTGATTCCGGAACCCCACGGAATTTGATGTTATTTCTTCGACTACGATCTTCTAAATCCGCAAGTTTTGCGGTTATTCGTTGTAATTCATGTTGCTGCTCTTTGTAAGCGTCTAGTAATGAGTTATGTGCTGAATATGCATCCTCCATTTTATGCTCCACGTGTGTTACCTGCTGCTGTATATGTGATATAGTAGCATTTATCGGAAGCAACATGGACTGTATGTCTGCTTGCAACGTGTCCCGCAGTGAAATTAGCATGTCTTTCATACTCGCCATTGAGACTGGCTGCTGAGATGAAGGGAATTGCTCTAGAGTGCTTTGGGATGGGCCCTCATCAGTGTAGTCTTCCATGTCTGATTCTACCTCTTGTGTCTCCCCTTTAGCTTTTTTGTGCTTAGCTGGGCTACGAGTAGTAGGGCTGTCGGGTGGGGATGTCCCCATCCTACCTGTGTCTCCTTTGTTGATCGCTGTGCGAACCAAGGCTGTTGAGCTGGCACTGGCGTCTGACGCGCTGTCTTCTTCTTCAGTAGGCCGCACTCTGGAGCCGGCGCCATCTTGGTACACCCTGTCTCCCGTGGGGGAGAAGAAATCCGTCAGTTTCTGAGGGTTTGCTCGCTGTGGACCTCTTTTGCGGATCGCGCCTGGTGCTGTGGCATCTATGCCCGCCATGGCTGTGGTTTTTTGAGCCCTTGCGTCGCTGTATGGGTCGCTTAGACGGCGTTCAGGAGCCGGAGCTCTTCTCTACACAGCCGTCTCCTCCGCCGGCCGGCCACGCCCCCCGGTGGTGAAGGTTTTACGCTGAGCGGATGAGGAGGTGGTAGAGGAGGAGGAGGAATAGCAGTAGGAGGAGGAGGCAACAGGAGGCAAAGACAAATGCCGTGCAATCCTTGGTGGTGGAAGGACATGCACAAAATGGCTAGCCGCCTCAGGCCCACCCGCCACTTTATTTGCCCAGTGTGCAGTTAGCGAGATATAGCATCCCTGCCCATGCTTACTGGTCCACGTATCAGTGGTTATGTGGACCTTGCCACAGATGGCGTTGCGCAGTGCACACTTGATCTCGTCTCCGACTTGTTTGTGCAGGGAAGGGATAGCTCGTCTGGAAAAGTACTGGCGGCTGGGAACCAGGTACTGTGGGACAGACACCACCATCAGGTTTTTAAAACTGTCCGTGTCCACCAGATGGAATGACAGCATTTCAAAGGCCAGGAATTTTGAAATGCTGGCATTCAGGGCCAGGGATCACTGGTGGGTAGGGGGATACTTCCTCTTTCTCTCCAGTGTTTGGGAGATGGAGAGCTTTAAGCTTCCATGGGACCATGTGGAAATGCTTGGGGATGGTGGCGGACATGGTGGCGTTGCTGTAACATGCTCTGTTTGCTGGGTGGCAGGTGACGCTGTCCCTGTAGAGGTGGAGGAAGAGTTTGAGGCAGCAGCAGAAGAGGAAGCAGGAGGAGGCAGAGGCCTTTCTTGGATTTTGAGGTGCTTATTCCACTGCAGCTCATGCTTTGCATGTAGATGCCTGGTCATGCAGGTTGTGCTCAGGTTCAGAACATTTATGCCTCACTTCAGGCTCTAATTGCACAGCATGCAAACCACTCGAGTCTTGTCGTCAGCACATTGTCTGAAGAACTGCCATGCTGGGAACTCCTTTGAGCTGCCTTTGGTGTGCTAGGTCCCTGGGTGAGGTGGGTAGTACCAGGCGTACTGTCTAGGGGACGGTCGTTCCGCTTTTGCAACTTGCTTCCTCTTTTGCTGTGCTGGTGCCTCTGTGCGACCACCACCTCTTCCTCCAAACTGCACACATCACTCACATGACCTTCATTCCATGTGGGGTCTAGGACCTCATCATCCTCCACATCATCTTCCACCCACCCTTCACCACTGCCCTCCTTGTCAGTCTGCACACTGTAGAAAGCCGCAGCAGTTGGCACCTGTGATTCGTCATCATCAACACAGACGTGCTGCAGTGGTGTTTCCATGTCCTCATCCTGAACCAGAAGTGGTTGGGCATCAGTGCACTCAATGTCTTCCACTTCTAGGCCAGGGCTATGTGGATGGCCCATGGAAAGCACACCAGCAGAGTCATCAAAAAGCATAAGAGACTGCTGCATGACTTGGGGCTCAGACTGCTTGGCTGATTTACAAGGGGCTGAGGTGAAAGACAGATGGCCATGGGGTTCAGGTGCCAACTCTGAGCTTTCTTCAAGGGACCGGGTGGGAGACAATGTGAAGGAACTGGAGGCATTGTCAGCCACCCAATCTACTATCGCCTGTACTTGTTCTGGCCTCACCATTCGTTGAGCGGCATTCAGGCTTACCACATAACGTTGAAGGTTCTGTCGGCTACTCGCACCTGAAGAAGGTGTTTCACTTGTGCGTGTAGCTGGAACAAATCGGCCAAGCCCTCTCCTTGCAACAGGAACTGCACCAACACCAGCAGCACCACGACCACGAACACGTCCCTTATTTGACGCTCTCCTCATTCTGGCCACAAATGTACTATGTAGCACTATTTATTAATACAAAAAAAGTAAAAGAATAATAAATTCTTTTTTTTTGGAAAACAGAAAAGTAGACACACTTTTTATTTTTGTGCAAGAAATGCACCGCTCACACCAACAGCAGGAACCTCTCCCTACAACAGTATGATATGATTTTAGAACAATAATCTGTCCCTTACAGCACCAGCAGGAACCACTTCCTATAGCAGTAGGAGATGATTTTAGAACAATAATCTGTCACTTACAGCACCAGCAGGAACCTCTCCCTCTAGCAGTATGTGATGATTTTAGAACAATACTCTGTCATTTACAGCACCAGCAGGAACCTCTCTCTCCCTATAGCAGTATGTGATGATTTTAGAACAATAATCTGTCTCTTACAGCACCAGCAGGAACCTCTCCCTATAGCAGTAGGAGATGATTTTAGAACAATAATCTGTCACTTATAGCACTTACAGGAACCTCTTCCTATAGAACTAGATGATTTTAGAACAATAATCTGTCCCTTACAGCACCAGCAGGAACCTCTCCCTATAGAACTAGATAGTTTTAGAAAAATAATCTGTCCCTTACAGCACCAGCAGAAACCTCTCCCTATAGCAATAGGAGTTGATTTTAGAACAATAATCTATCCCTTACAGCACCAACAGGAACCTCTCCCTTTAGAACTGGATGATTTTAGAACAATAATCTGTCCCTTACAGCACAAACAGGAACCTCTCCGTATAGAAGTAGATGATTTTAGAACAATAATCTGTCCCTTACAGCACCAGCAGGAACTTCTCCCTATAGAACTAGATAGTTTTAGAAAAATAATCTGTCCCTTACAGCACCAGCAGGAACCTCTCCCTACAGCAGTAGGAGATGATTTTAGAACAATAATCTGTCCCTTACAGCACCAGCAGGAACCTCTTCCTATAAAACTAGATGATTTTACAACAATAATCTGTCCCTTACAGCACCAGCAGGAACCTCTCCCTATAGAACTAGATGATTTTAGAACAATAATCTGTCCCTTACAGCACCAGCAGGAACCTCTCCCTATAGCAGTAGGAGATGATTTTAGAACAATAATCTGTCCCTTGCAGCACCAGCAGGAACCTCTCCGTATAGCAGTAGGAAATGATTTTAGAACAATAATCTATCCCTTACAGCACCAGCAGGAACCTCTCCCTTTAGAACAAGGAGATGATTATAGAACAATAATCTGTCCATTACAGGGGCAGCAGGAAACTCTCCCTATAGAACTAGGAGATGATTTTAGAACAATAGTATGTCCCTTACAGCACCAGCAGGAACCTCTCCCTTTAGAACTAGGAGATGATTTTAGAACAATATTCTGTCCCTTACAGCACCAGCAGGAACCTCTCCCTTTAGAACTAGGAGATGATTATAGAACAATAATCTGTCAATTACAATAGCAGCAGGAACCTCTCCCTATAGAACTAGGAGATGATTTTAGAACAATAATCTGTCCCCTACAGCACCAGCAGGAACCTCTCCCTTTAGAACTAGGAGATGATTTTAGAACAATAATATGTCCCTTACAGCACCAGCAGGAACCTCTCCCTTTAGAACTAGGAGATGATTATAGAACAATAATCTGTCCCTTACAGCACCAGCAGGAACCTGACCCTATAGGAGTAGGCGATGATTTTAGAACAATAATCTGTCCCTTACAGCACCAGCAGGAACCTCTCCCTATAGAACTAGATGATTTTAGAACAATAATCTGTCCCTTACAGCACCAGCATGAACCTCTCCCTATAGAACTAGATAATTTTAGAACAATAATCTGTCCCTTGCAGCACCAGCAGGAACCTATCCCTATAGCAGTAGGAGATATTTTAGAACAATAATCTGTCCCTTACAGCACCAGAAGGAACCTCTCCCTATAGCAGTAAGAGATGATTTTAGAACAATAATCTATCCCTTACAGCACCAGCAGGAACCTCTCCTTATAGAACTAGATGATTTTAGAACAATAATCTGTCCCTTACAGCACCAGCAGGAACCTCTCCCTATAGAACAGAATCTCCCTATAGAATAGAATATAGAATCCACCGCATGATCAGACACCCCTCTGGGTAAATACATCACAGACGACACCAGCGGGAGAGCATCAGGGGTAACAAACGCAAAATCAATGCGAGATATTGTATGAAATGAGTCAGAATGACATGAAAATTGACATTCGGTGGGGTGCTTCCATCTCCACACCTCAGTGAGGCCATAAATTCCAGCCCAGTCTGTCAAAGAGGGACAGGGTCTACCTCTTCCTCCCAAGCGGTCTATTGAGGGGTCGAGTACAGCATAAAAGTCTCCTACGTATAGTACCGGACCCGGGGACCCAGCGATCAGGAGAAGAGATATTTTAGAGAGAAGAGCTGGGTCGAATGGTCATAAACGTTGACCAGAGTAAAGGTCTTCCTAGCAATTTGTACAGTGAGTATAATGAATCAGCCTTCAAGGTCCATTTTAATAGATACAATTTCAGCTGATAATGACTTGGCCAATAAAATGGAGACACCCCTAGAGTATGTGGTGTGGGTGGCATGGTATGATGAGGCTATCCATGCCTTTTTAAGTGAGCGTAACCGCTCTTTAACTAAATGCATTTCTTGGAGACAAATAATGTGTGGTTTGTAACGCTTAAGAAATGAGAAGACCAGGGACCGCTTGTGAGGAGAGTTCGGCCCCCCTTATATTCCACAAGATAATTCTCAGTGGTTTAGCCATCTATAACATTCAAGACATTTCTTATACTGCAAAGGATACTGAAAAAAATCGATAGCATAGCAAGCAGGCCCAGCAGCATAGCTTAACCTGTCCAGATCCGCGCTATAGACAAAAGACGTCTACAGCGCGGATCTGAAAATCCGGGTGGACGTCCATGGACGTCCGCCCCTTCACACGCCCCCTGCGCGATCTGGGCGGCGGCGGCGGCGCGCGCGCGTGGCCGCCGCAAGCTGCTTGGGCATGCCCGCGGGTCGGGCGGACTTGATGTCCGCTCCTGACCCGCGATCGCCTTACAGAGCTGTAGAAAAAAATATTTTTTTTTTTTTATTTTGGGATATTTATTAGAGCAAAAAGTAAAAAATATTGTTCTTTTTTCAAAATTGTCGCTCTTGGTTTTGTTTATAGCGCAAAAAATAAAAAACGCAGGGGTGATCAAGTACCACCAAAAGAAAGCTCTATTTGTGGGGAAAAAAGGACATCAATTTTATTTGGGTACAACGCCACACGACCGCGCAATTGTCATTCAAAATGCGACAGCGCTGAAACCTGAAAATTGGTCTGGGCAGGAGGGGGGTTTAAGTGCCCAGTAAGGAAGTGGTTAAGTATACCCATAGGCAGACTGATGGTAACATAAGTTTTGTCCATATAAAGCAATGATCGTAAGGCAGTGTTGTATTAGCAAAAAACAACAACAGTACAAAATAGATCCCTTTTCGAAACCAGAATAGGTCCACTAACTCCCCCCCTCCCCCGCCCCTCCCACCCCGCTCAACCATCCCCAACTTAGCGAGCTTGGATCCCAAACCAGTCACAAGTTCTCTAAAAAACCTAAAAAGAAAAAAACAAGTGAAGAACAGTTCCCATGGCTTTGCCATAAAAAGATGTGATGGGGTTAGTGAATTGGATATTTTAGCTCCATCAAAGCAAAAACTAAGTTCCTGAGAGGAGTATATAGTACTTTGGATGAGCCAAGAAGCCCCCTGTGTATTTGCCCGTATCAATGACACGTTTGGAAGGGGATCTTGTAATAGTACTGCTGACCGTGATCATGAGCCCGTCAGTTGCCATATGGTCTTTGAAGCAATCAGGTAGATGTGTGGGTTGAACCGCATTCTTTCCAAAGGATATGAAGGACTGGTAGGTGATTAACATAAGCCGATGAGGAACAGACATCCGTCGTGTGGCAACTGCCTTGTAGGAGTGTACTGATGGGGATAATGCGGCGCCTGTACCAGTTCATTTCTCCTATGATACAAAAGTTCAAGAACAGGACAGTAGACTATTTAATTCCTTCTTCTCTGGAATCAGTTATCAAGGAAAGGAAGGCTCAGCTCGGTAAAGGCTCATCAATGCGTGCCTCTTGAGATTCAGCAGGGTGGCTGCATGTTCTAGATGAATATCATTTTTTCCCATTTCTATTGACCCGTGCGTCCTCGGCGACGTTGTGGGCCAACGTGATCATCAAGCCATGCCATAGCCTCCTTAGGAGTATTGTAAAAGTGGGCCTTACCGTCACATATGACTCTCAGTTTGGCAGGGAAGAGCATGGCGTACTGTAGACCCTCTTGTCGGAGTCGGTTCTTTACCGTAGAAAAGGAAACCCGTTGACGTTGGAATCCGCTGAGAAGTCAGGGTAGATGGAAATGGTGTTTCCATTGTATTTAAGTGGGCCTTTTTCTCTCGCCAGGCGCATAATGGTCACTTTGTCCTGGAAATTGAGGATCCGTGCAATCAAGGAGCATGGAGGGGATCCAGGATTTGGTGCTCGGGGCGGGGTACGATGTGCTCTCTCAATGAGGAAAGCATGCGACAGGTGTTCAACCCCTAGCGTTTCTCGTAACCACGAATGTAGGAATCACTCAGGACAGGAACCCTCAGATCTCTCCGGGAACCCCACAAAATGGAGATTATTTCTCCTGGAGCGATTCTCCAGGTCATCAATTTTTGCTCGGAGTGTCGCAAGCTCAGTAGTATTTGTCTGTACCGTGGCCGATAACGGATGTACTTCGTCTTCTAAGGTGCTGATGCGTTCCTCAGCAGCTCCGGTCCTTTCCCTTAAAGTTTGCACATCTTGCTTCAGCAGGGAATTGTCAATACGTATAGTCTCAATTTGTAACGACAGAGAACTCTTGCAGTCCTGAATTGCCATCATAATCTCAGCTAATGTAGGTTCCGCAGCAGGCGGACCAGAGGCAGTGCTATCAGTGGGGCTGTAGGGGGGATCCAGTATCGAATGAGGCTCACCCTGTGTTTTAAAGATAGCTGGGCCAGAGTCGCTCACTCCTTGGGATGGTAGTGAGGAAGGGGCTGAATGTATTGAGGGTTGGAGCGTGCGTTCCGGGCCTGCCGCATCACCTGCACCCTCCTGTCTTTTGAACCGGACCAGTTGTTCTGCTGCCAAGACAGGCGCAGGGGGACCATATTTGACCATCATTCCGCCGCCCGGTTGGAGATATGGGTCCCACTCTCCAGGTGGAGGGCACTGGTCAGGTGGAGGTGCTGAGCACCGTGCACTTCAGATGCGATTTTGCTGGAAGGAATGTATATAGAGGCTGGCTTGTAATTAGGTCGCTTCCAGTGGCTATACTACCCACTCCCTGTCTTCAGTCAGGACTCTTTGGGTGGGCAGAGGTTATGGCCAGGGTGTTAGGGTGACTGCAGGGATGGATGTGTCCGTTTATCCCCTGTACAGGGGAATATCAGGCCCTGCAGGGTGTACCAAGATGGCCGCCGCTCATGTGAAGGCCGTGGCCCCCGTTTTTGCCCCTGTACTCACAAAATCCTTGGGTTATGCCTCTCCAGGGTGGCCAGAAGGGTAGATGCTCGGCTAGGAAGGTGGTAGATGAAGTTTAGGGACGTGGATGGCCAGAAACCGTGATGGACGGCGGCGCCCCGCGGACTAGGCCGCAAGCCGGGGCCTCAATTTGCGGATCTGAGCAGACGTCCGCCGCGATATGGGCCAGTATGTGCGGCCAGTAATCAGCAGGACACAGGGTAGCGTTGGCTGGTCCTGTAAGGTACACAGAAGGGTGAATGGTGCAGGATTGTGTTTAGGATGGCTGGAGCTCTTCTCCTAAACGTCCGCCACCGTTCACATCCGGACACGCCCCCCCAATGAACTAGATGATCTTAGAACAATAATCTGTCCCTTACAGCAACAGAGGGCACCTCTCCCTATAGCAGTAGGAGATGATTTTAGAACAATAATCTGTCCCTTGCACCAGCAGGAACCTCTCCCTATAGCAGTAGGAGATGATTTTAGAACAATAATCTGTCCCTTACAGCACCAGCAGGAACCTCTTCCTATAGAACTAGATGATTTTAGAACAATAATCTGTCCCTTACAGCACCAGCAGGAACCTCTCCCTATAGAACTAGATGATTTTAGAACAATAATCTGTCCCTTACAGCACCAGCATGAACCTCTCCCTATTGCAGTAGGAGATGATTTTAGAACAATAATCTATCCCTTACAGCACCAGCAGGAACCTCTCCCATTAGAACTAGGAGATGATTATAGAACAATAATCTGTCCCTTACAGGAGCAGCAGGAACCTCTCCCTATAGAACAGGAGATGATTTTAGAACAATAATATGTCCCTTACAGCACCAGCAGGAACCTCTCCATTTAGAACTAGGAGATGATTTTAGAACAATAATCTGTCCCTTACAGCACCAGCAGGAACCTCTCCCTTTAGAACTAGGAGATGATTATAGAACAATAATCTGTCCCTTACAGCACCAGCAGGAACCTCTCCCTATAGCAGTAGGAGATGATTTCAGAACAATAATCTGTCCCTTGAAGCACCAGCAGGAATCTCTCCCTATAGCAGTAGGAGATGATTTTAGAACAACAATCTGTCCCTTACAGCACCAGCAGGAACCTCTCCCTATAGCAGTAGGAGATGATTTTAGAACAATAATCTGTCCCTTACAGCACCAGCAGAAACCTCTCCCTATAGAACTAGATGATTTTAGAACAATAATCTGTCCCTTACAGCACCAGCAGGAACCTCTCCATATAGAACTAGATGATTTTAGAACAATAATCTGTCCTTTACAGCACCAGCAGTAACCTCTCCCTATAGCAGTAGGAGATGATTTTAGAACAATAATCTGTCCCTTACAGCACCAGCAGGAACCTCTCCCTACAGAACTAAATGGTTTTAGAACAATAATCTGTCCCTTACAGCACCAGCAGGAACCTCTCCCTATAGCAATAGGAGTTGATTTTAGAACAATAATCTATCGCTTACAGCACCAACAGGAACCTCTCCCTATAGAACTGGATGATTTTAGAAAAATAATCTGTCCTTACAGCACCAGCAGGAGCCTCTTCCTATAGAAATAGATGATTTTAGAACAATAATCTGTCCCTTACATCACCAGCAGGAACATCTTCCTATAGAACTAGATGATTTTAGAACAATAATCTGTCCCTTACAGCACCAGCAGGAACCTCTCCCTATAGAACTAGATGATTTTATAAACAATAATCTGTCCCTTACAGCACAAGCATGAACTTTTCCCTATAGAACTAGATGATTTTAGAACAATAATCTGTCCCTTACAGCACCAGCAGGAACCTCTCCCTATAGCAGTAGGAGATGATTTCAGAAAAAAATATGTCCCTTGCAGCACCAGCAGGAATCTCTCCCTATAGCAGTAGGAGATGATTTTAGAACAATAATCTGTCCCTTACAGCACCAGCAGGAACCTCTTCCTATAGAACTAGATGATTTTAGAACAATAATCTGTCCCTTACAGCACCAGCAGGAACCTCTCCCTATAGAACTAGATGATTTTAGAACAATAATCTGTCCCTTACAGCACCAGCATGAACCTCTACCTATTGCAGTAGGAGATGATTTTAGAACAATAATCTATCCCTTACAGCACCAGCAGGAACCTCTCCCTTTAGAACTAGGAGACGATTATAGAACAATAATCTGTCCCTTACAGGAGCAGCAGGAACCTCTCCCTATAGAACAGGAGATGATTTTAGAAAAATAATATGTCCCTTAAAGCACCAGCAGGAACCTCTCCCTTTAGAACTAGGAGATGATTTTAGAACAATAATCTGTCCCTTAGAGCACCAGCAGGAATCTCTCCCTATAGCAGTAGGAGATGATTTCAGAACAATAATCTGTCCCTTGCAGCACCAGCAGGAATCTCTCCCTATAGCAGTAGGAGATGATTTTAGAACAACAATCTGCCCCTTACAGCACCAGCAGGAACCTCTCCCTATAGCAGTAGGAGATGATTTTAGAACAATAATCTGTCCCTTACAGCACCAGCAGAAACCTCTCCCTATAGAACTAGATGATTTAAGAAAAATAATCTGTCCCTTACAGCACCAGCAGGAACCTCTCCGTATAGAACTAGATGATTTTAGAACAATAATCTGTCCTTTACAGCACCAGCAGGAACCTCTCCCTACAGAACTAAATTGTTTTAGAACAATAATCTGTCCCTTACAGCACCAGCAGGAACCTCTCCCTACAGAACCAGATGATTTTAGAACAATAATCTGTCCCTTACAACACCAGCAGGAACCTCTTCCTATAGTAGTAGGAGATGATTTTAGAACAATAATCTGTCCCTTACAGCACCAACAGGAACCTATCCCTACAGCAGTAGGAGATGATTTTAGAATAATAATCTGTCCCTTACAGCACCAGCAGAAACCTCTCCCTATAGCAATAGGAGTTGATTTTAGAGCAATAATCTATCCCTTACAGCACCAACAAGAACCTCTCTCTATAGAATTGGATGATTTTAGAAAAATAATCTGTCCCTTACAGCACCAACAGGAGCCTCTTCCTATAGAACTAGATGATTTTAGAACAATAATCTGTCCCTTACAGCACCAGCAGGAACATCTTCCTATAGAACTAGATGATTTTAGAACAATAATCTGTCCCTTACAGCACAAGCAGGAACATCTTCCTATAGAACTAGATGATTTTAGAACAATAATCTGTCCCTTACAGCACCAGCAGGAACCTCTCCCTATAGAACTAGATGATTTCACAAACAATAATCTGTCCCTTACAGCACCAGCATGAACTTTTCCCTATAGAACTAGATGATTTTAGAACAATAATCTGTCCCTTACAGCACCAGCATTAACCTCTCCCTATAGCAGTAGGAGATGATTTCAGAACAAAAATCTGTCCCTTACAGCACCAGCAGGAATCTCTCCCAATAGCAGTAGGAGATTATTTTAGAACAATAATCTGTCCCTTACAGCACCAGCAGGAACCTCTCCCCATAGCAGTAGTAGATGATTTTAGAACAGTAATCTGTCCCTTACGGCAGCAGCAGAAACCTCTCCCTATAGAACTAGATGATTTTAGAACAATAATCTGTCCCTTACAGCACCAGCAGGAACCTCTCCCTATAGCAGTAGGATATGATTTCAGAACAATAATCTGTCGCTTGCAGCACCAGCAGGAACCTCTCCCTATAGCAGTAGGAGATGATTTCAGAACAATAATCTGTCCATTACAGCACCAGCAGAAACCTCTCCCTATAGCAATAGGAGTTGATTTTAGAACAATAATCTATCCCTTACAGCACCAACAGGAACCTCTCCCTATAGAACTGGATGATTTTAGAAAAATAATCTGTCCCTTACAGCACCAGCAGGAACCTCTCCCTATAGCAGTAGGAGATGATTTTAGAACAATAATCTGTCCCTTACAGCACCAGCAGGAACCTCTTCCTATAGAACTAGATGATTTTAGGACAATAATCTGTCCCTTACAGCACCAGCAGGAACATCTTCCTATAGAACTAGATGATTTTAGAACAATAATCTGTCCCTTACAGCACCAGCAGGAACCTCTCCCTATAGAACTAGATGATTTTAGAACAATAATCTGTCCTTTACAGCACCAGCAGTAACCTCTCCCTATAGCAGTAGGAGATGATTTTAGAACAATAATCTGTCCCTTACAGCACTAGCAGGAACCTCTCCCTATAGAACTAAATGATTTTAGAACAATAATCTGTCCCTTGCAGCACCAGCAGGAATCTCTACCTATAGCAGTAGGAGATGCTTTAGAACAATAATCTGTCCCTTACAGCACCAGCAGGAACCTCTCCCTATAGAACTAGATGCTTTTAGAACAATAATCTGTCCCTTACAGCACCAGCAGGAACCTATCCCTCTAGAACTAGATGCTTTTAGAACAATAATCTGTCCCTTACAGCACCAGCATGAACCTCTCCCTATAGAACTAGATGATTTTAGAACAATAATCTGTCCTTTACAGCACCAGCAGGAACCTCTCCCTATAGCAGTAGGAGATGATTTCAGAACAATAATCTGTCCCTTGCAGCACCAGCAGGAAGTCTCTCCCTATAGCAGTAGGAGATGATTTTAGAACAATAATCTGTCCCTTACAGCACCAGCAGGAACCTCTCCCTATAGCAGTAGGAGATGATATTAGAACAATAATCTGTCCCCTACAGCACCAGCAGAAACCTCTCCCTTCAGAACTAGATGATTTTAGAACAATAATCTGTCCCTTACAGCACCAGCAGGAACCTCTCCCTATAGCAGTAGGTGATGATTTCAGAACAATAATCTGTCGCTTGCAGCACCAGCAGGATTCTCTCCCTATAGCAGTAGGAGATGATTTTAGAACAACAATCTGTCACTTACAGCACAAGCAGGAACATCTCCCTATAGCAGTAGGAGATGATTTTAGAACAATAATCTGTCCCTTACAGCAAAAGCAGAAACCTCTCCCTATAGAACTAGATGATTTTAGAACAATAATCAATCCCTTACAACACCAGCAGGAACCTCTTCCTATAGTAGTAGGAGATGGTTTTAGAACAATAATCTGTCCCTTACAGCACCAACAGGAACCTATCTCTAGAGCAGTAGGAGATGATTTTAGAACAATAATCTGTCCCTTACAGCACCAGCAGAAACCTCTCCCTATAGCAATAGGAGTTGATTTTAGAACAATAATCTATCCCTTACAGCACCAACAGGAACCTCTCCCTATAGAACTGGATGATTTTAGAAAAAAAATCTGTCCCTTACAGCACCAGCAGGAACATCTCCCTAAAGCAGTAGGAGATTATTTTAGAACAATACTCTGTCCCTTGCAGCACCAGCAGGAACCCCTCCCTATAGCAGTAGGTGATGATTTTAGAACAATAATCTGTCCCTTAAAGCACCAGCAGGAACCTCTTCCTAGAACTAGATGCTTTTAGAACAATAATGTGCCCCTTACAGCACCAGCAGGAACATCTTCCTATATAACTAGATGATTTTAGAACAATAATCTGTCCCTTATAGCACCAGCAGGAACCTCTCCCTATAGAACTAGATGATTTTAGAACAATAATCTGTCCCTTACAGCACCAGCATGAACCTCTCCCTATAGAACTAGATGATTTTAGAACAATAGTCTGTCCCTTACAGCACCAGCAGGAATCTCTCCCTATAGCAGTAGGAGATGATTTCAGAACAATAATCTGTCCCTTGCAGCACCAGCAGGAAATCTCTCCCTATAGCAGTAGGAGATGATTTTAGAACAATAATCTGTCCCTTACAGCACCAGCAGGAACCTCTCCCTATAGCAGTAGGAGATGATTTTAGAACAATAATCTGTCCCTTAAAGCACCAGCAGGAACCTCTTCCTAGAACTAGATGATTTTAGAACAATGATCTGTCCCTTACAGCACCAGCATGAACATCTCCCTATAGAACTAGATGATTTTAGAACAATAATCTGTCATTTACAGTACCAGCAGGAATCTCTCCCTATAGAACTAGAAGATTTTAGAACAATAATCTGTCACTTACAACACCAGCAGGAACCTCTCCGTATAGAACTAGATGATTTTAGAACAATAATGTGCCCCTTACAGCACCAGCAGGAACATCTTCCTATATAACTAGATGATTTTAGAACAATAATCTGTCCCTTATAGCACCAGCAGGAACCTCTCCCTATAGAACTAGATGATTTTAGAACAATAATCTGTCCCTTACAGCACCAGCATGAACCTCTCCCTATAGAACTAGATGATTTTAGAACGATAGTCTGTCCCTTACAGCACCAGCAGGAATCTCTCCCTATAGCAGTAGGAGATGATTTCAGAACAATAATCTGTCCCTTGCAGCACCAGCAGGAAATCTCTCCCTATAGCAGTAGGAGATGATTTTAGAACAATAATCTGCCCCTTACAGCACCAGCAGGAACCTCTCCCTATAGCAGTAGGAGATGATTTTAGAACAATAATCTGTCCCTTACAGCACCAGCAGGAACCTCTTCCTAGAACTAGATGATTTTAGAACAATGATCTGTCCCTTACAGCACCAGCATGAACCTCTCCCTATAGAACTAGATGATTTTAGAACAATAATCTGTCCCTTACAGCACCAGCAGAAACATCTCCCTATAGCAATAGGAGATGATTTTAGAACAATAATCTGTCCCTTACAGCACCAGCAGGAAATCTCTCCCTATAGCAATAGGAGATGATTTTAGAACAATAATGTGTCATTTACAGTACCAGCAGGAATCTCTCCCTATAGAACTAGAAGATTTTAGAACAATAATCTGTCACTTACAACACCAGCAGGAACCTCTCCGTATAGAACTAGATGATTTTGGAACAATAATCTGTCCCTTACAGCACCAGCATGAACCTCTCCCTATAGAACTAGATGATTTTAGAACAATAATCTGTCCCTTACAGCACCAGCAGAAACATCTCCCTATAGCAATAGGAGATGATTTTAGAACAATAATCTGTCCCTTACAGCACCAGCAGGAAATCTCTCCCTATAGCAGTAGGAGATGATTTTAGAACAATAATCTGTCCCATACAGCACCAGCAGGAACCTCTCCTTATAGCAGTAGGAGATGATTTCAGAACAATAATCTGTCCCTTGCAGCACCAGCAGGAAATCTTTCCCTATAGCAGTAGGAGATGATTTTAGAACAATAATCTGTCCCTTACAGCACCAGCAGGAACCTCTCCCTATAGCAGTAGGAGATGATTTTAGAACACTAATCTGTCCCTTACAGCACCAGCAGAAACCTCTCCCTAGAGAACTAAATGATTTTAGAACAATAATCTGTCCCTTACAACACCAGCAGGAACCTCTTCGTATAGAACTAGATGATTTTAGAACAATAATCTGTCCTTTACAGCACCAGCAGTAACCTCTCTCTAAAGCAGTAGGAGATGATTTTAGAACAATAATCTGTCCCTTACAGCACCATCAGAAACCTCTCCCCATAGAACTAAATGATTTTAGAACAATAATCTGTCCCTTACAGCACTAGCAGGAACCTCTTCCTATAGAACTAGATGATTTTAGCACAATAATATGTCCCTTACAGCACCAGCAGGAACCTCTCCCTGTAGAACTAGATGATTTTAGAACAATAATATGTCCCTTACATCTCCAGCAGGAACCTCTCCCTATAGCAGTAGGAGATGATTTTTGAACAATAATCTGTCCCTTACAGCACCAGCAGGAACCTCTCCCTACAGAACTAAATGATTTTAGAACAATAATCTGTCCCTTACAGCACCAGCAGGAACCTCTCCCTATAGTATCCCTCTCCAAGGACGACCACGACATTCCCTGTCTAATAACAAGATTTTAGTAGATCAAGATATCCTTCTACAAGGACGACCACGACATTC
>BLSH010397615.1:1346653-1358291 GCA_018402905.1 Glandirana rugosa | reverse complement strand
GTCCAGAAACTCCTTGCCCTTTTTATATACATACACACATACACACACACACACACACACACACACACACACACACACACACACACACACACACACACACACATTACAAGCAAACAGATCACATGTGAGGATGGTTACCTTTAATAGCCATTCAAACCACTTGGTGTCAACTTGTGTGCATGTTATCAGGCCAAAATCACCAGGGTATGTAAACTTTTGATCAGGGTCATTTGGGTAGTTTCTGTTGTCGTGATTTAAAAAGAGTAAACACAGGTAATAAATGGCTTCAGCCAAACACTAACCATGAGTGAAAGAAATGCTTTTGTGTGATCATTCATATTCTCTGAAATCATAAATTCTGCCAGGGTATATAAACAATTGAGCACAACTGCAATGTCCTTTTTGGAACTTTCGGCAGAATCACAACTTCCTCTTGTTTGTTTTCTTTAATTGTTGCAAAAACAACCCAATTAATTAACTCTTTGATGCAAACAGTACGAAGGAAACATGGGGTGCTCTGTGGGCCTAAAATAATATTAAAGGCTTGTTTTTTGTTTTTCTTAAATGACAACCATGTTATGCTTACTTTGATCCTTCTCTTCTCTTGTCTCCCGCTGGTGCTCCTGGCTCCCCCCCCCCCCCCACCACCACCGAATGCCCCCATAGCAAGCCATTTGCTATGGGTCACTCGAACATCCTCGCTCCCAAACCCTGCTCTGTGTGTCCGTAAGACACACAGGGGGGCTCAGCCCCACCCTCCCGTTCTCAGATCTTGTGCACATTGCTGGATTGAGATCAGGCCTAGGTATGTATTTAGGGGGCCTGCGAGAGAATCTGCATGCAGGTTTTTTACCTTACTGCATTTTATTCTTCAGGGCCTCTGCTTTCAAAAAATATATATACGTTTGGGGGTTATAGTAATTTTTAGCAAAAAATGCAGATTTTAACATGTGTGCAAGAAATGTAAAAATGCCCCAGTAGGCAACTGGTAGGTAGGTTTAGCCCACTATGTTGTTATGCCAATATGGGACAGCATAGGCTGCTTTTTGATAAAGCTGAACTAAGGCAGGCCATCCATGGGTTGCAGAAAAGAAATTTGCTTGATTCCCTCATTCTACCCAGACAGTGTTGATGCGGAAATCCCTCCTGCTGATCGATTAACTTTACATTCAGCCTGCCCATTAACGGTTCAAATTTTGGCTGGTTCCTGCTGAACCAGCCAAGATTTGAACCGTCTATGGCCGACATTACACTTTAGTTACAGGGCCATGACTTTGAGCCTTTCTCTGGCCTGTGATTACTGGGTGTTCACTAGACAAAAGATCTCTAACGCAAATCTGATTACACACCTAATTATATGCAGGCTTTTCTAGCTCATTATTTTGCTGAAGCTGAAGTCTGGCACAATTACTTCATTTAAATGTATTCCTTAATAAACAAAAGGCTATAAATCAAATTTGTGACAGCAGAGTTATGGGAGGGATCAAAAAGGTCCACCTACTACTATCTGCCTGAAGAAAAAAAAATCGGAGGATACGAGACTAAGTCTTCCTGAACAAGGTGAGAGCAAGAGTGACCAGTTTGGAGTACAGGAAGTTCCTGGACAGAAGATAAGTTTCACACTGGATTACTGCAAGAAACATAAAAATCGCAAGATTCAAGAATACATGTGCCCTTTGTATTTAGACATTTGCTTGTCCCAACATTTAGCACAATCTTATTGGAGGTTCCAGGACGAGACTATAAGTTGGCAAAATGATTCCTTGGTTTCTCTGAGTTTTAATTGGTTTTTACGTCTATTATAAATTTGCAAAAAGTCTCCTTGGCTTAATGTTCAATCTGTTTGTATTGAAACTATTTTCATAACAAAGCTAAAGACATTTAAAAACAAGAGAAATTACAGTCCAGTTATCAACTATGCACAACTCAGCACCAGAAGATGTTCAAATACAGGCCAAGGCACTAGTATAATACCGGCCATGATCAAATGTGCGTCAGAACAAATTATGTTCAATACACATAGCTATAAAAATCTTTCCCCGTCTTCAGGGAATCAAAGTACTAAGAAAATAAAATGAGGTATAAAAAACGAGGGGGAGGCAAAAGGAAAGGGGGAAATATGCCAAAAGATGGCCCCTGGGGGGGGGGGGGGTACACTGCCAAATAAAGAAACATCCGATCGGTCAAGGCATCACACTGCAAGAACATCCTGTAGTGCCTGCAACTAATTAAATACCTGCCAAGAGAGTCAGGTTTGATGACATTGATCACAGGTTCCCAATTCCTGTGCCAGAAGTGATTCCGTGTGTTTAGTATGGTCCATCTCTGATTGCCATGTGTTAATTGCTAATGGTGTGGGATGACTGGCCTGGCTGCTGTCAACAATTGTCGTAGAATACTTTTCTTAATCTTTTTAATAGATCCCAGAAGAATAGACCGTAGAATCACCTGTGTTGAGTTTGGAATGATCATGTCCGTAACTTTGGCGTATATAATCGAAGAATCGAGTCCCAAAAATTGTGAATGGGGGTACAAGCCCAACAAATGTGCACGAATGAGCCCTGGCTAAGTTGGCAATGCCAACACAGATCCGACACCTAGGGATATAAATGGTGAAGAGCAGATGGCCACCTATACCACCTGGTAGGGAGTTTAAAATTGGTATCTTGGGCCTTACTAGCCAGGGATAAATGATAAGTGAGTGTAAAGGATTTATTCTGATCGTCCTGAGAAATCTGTATGTCGAGTTCAGATACCCATTTATCAGCATAGTTCGGGAGGTCAGGGTGTGTGCAAAATACAAGAGCGCTATATACAGCAGAAAAGACAGAGCCTCCATAGCAGCACACTGGTTTAAGGCTCATTGCTGGTGATGAATATGTTTAAAGAAGAGCTTCAGTCCCCTGTGATTTGGCCCTGTCCTGCAATAACACTTTGTGGGCACTCTTCGCCATTTTTGTAAGTTTTCGTAAATAAATTCTTCAATATATGTTTTTTATTACATTTTTAACTAGGGTTAAAAACAGTGCATCTTCACCCCACAACCCTGCCTCTGTAATTTACTGCACCTCCAGCCTTGGAAGCCCTCTAGGTACTTATGTGCCTGTGCTGTCAATCATATTAATTTTATGCTTTATGTTTTCACAGGTTTTGAGAGGGGTGTGTTATGGGCAGGAATATCTGTTAAAGCGGTATTAAACTTCACCTTTAAGAAAAACAAATAATAATAAATGCTCATATTTTTGCAGAGCAAAAAAATGTTAATTTATTATTTTTTTTACCACAGGAGCCTGCAAAGCATTGCACTCATGATCAGTAGATCACAGATACAATATCAAGCTCCTGCAGACACTTTTTCCAGCTTTCTCTGCCTGTACATCTGTACCGGTTTTCAGTTCCTGAGCTGGAGGAAATGTCAGTGGACTACAAGTATGCTAATTACCATATTTGTGGCCCATTGATAACTACAAGTCCATTTGCTGTGGTAGAAGGCAGGGCTTGTAGTTTATTCATTCATAGATCTCTGTGAATGAATGACACTGTTGTGAGGGCAAAGGCATTGCTTAAAAGCTATGCCTCAAATCCTGATAGTATACAATTTGAAACCTAGAAAAAGTTTGTCATATTAAATACCATTGATTTTGTGCTTGGAAAAAATAGGTTAGGTTTAGTGCACAGTCATGCGGTTACCCATCACAACCCAGTTTGGTTCCTGACCCATAGGAAACACTGTCTTAGTTCAGCAGCAGCCTTGGAACTAGATCTAAATGTGCTTGTAGCCCCACAGATTCCGATGACTGGTGACAGGTTACCTTGTTGTGTTCTAAATTGTATTGCTTACATTCAGATAGGCAGTTTTATTTTTCTCTGGTGCAGTGAGTAAGTGAATACAAGGTCTTAAAGTGGAACTCCAGCCAAAACTTTCCTTCTAATTATGGAAGATTGGGTAAGGGTTAGAATATTCAAACAGTAAGAACTGAAGTAGAGGGAAGAATCTTCTAATGGGTTCAACTGTTGCCACATCTGCTGTCAAAAGTGAAATTTACTCATACATTGGGTAGATTTCCATTTACCTCCTTTTATGTTTTTGGGATATTAAGTGAAGGGATAATCTTGAATTGTAAACACACAGCAATGAAACCTTACAGTGTTCCCCCACTCTTTCAGTAACTTATGAGTAAATAAATAATGATTTGATTGAAGTTCTACTTTAACTATGCAATTTATTTACAAGGTTTCTGAAATTAAACTACTGTCATACAAAAATATAATACTTGGCGATACAAATGTAATGTTTTTAACATGGATGGCTATCTCTAGATTTTAAATAAAATATGTGTTGAAATATACAGTGTCAACTTGTAAGATCTACAGATACACCCACTATTTTGGTTTAAGTTTATTTTAACACAATGCCATTGATTTGGTCTTTTAACACTACTAGTATTCCATGGCCACATGCAATTTTCTGTACAGTGGAACACTGCTGGTGTTATAATACCTTTGTCGTTATATGACATTATTCCTTATGCAGAATATTTTGAAATGTTTGTAAACCACAAAGAGGACAGAATATGCCCCAGTATCTCAGCAGGTAAAGAAAATCATACTTTAAAATGTTATTAATAAATGATATTGAACAGTACTCTGTTCCGCAAATTAAAATCATTTTTTTAGAGCAGGGCACAAGGGAAGAAGTCTAAGGTGACTTCACAAATTAGGACACACATCTCTTTCGTTGTTCTAAAAGTATACATTCCCAGACTGAAGTTTTCATTTAGCTTTGGTGGTTGTTACAGATTGGGGATCTTAATGGAGAATTAACCGCTCGCATGAACGTAACACAGCTAATGTCTGCCCTTGGCATGAGATCCAGTGAAGATGATAGTGATGGGGTGCAGTACGATGGATATGAAGCACAAGGTAGGCTGGATTTTTGGTTTTTTTTTTGTTTTATATTACATTTTCAGAATAAATTTTGTTTTTATTGTGACATTCAGAAATATTTACAGTAGAACAGAAGAGAAGTCTTTTTTTTTTTCATTTTGGAGTAAGAGAGTGTTTATAACTTCTGTCAGTTTTGTTTGCCATTTCCCTTCACTTCCTGTCCCATAGCCAAAACATGAAGTGAGGGGTTAACCCTCCAAAGTGAAGAAATCCCTGGTTGTCACCAGAACTAGTATTCTGCATTGGAAGATTTCTCCTTTATTCCTGTTCTGGTGACAAGCCAAATCTTGGGATTTTCTTTAACTTTCACTCTTGGTGATACTGGTAAACAGCCCAGACGCCAGTAAAAACCGGACAAGTGTTCTCATCCCTCTCCACTCTATTCAAAACTAAAAGTTTTGCCTTTAGTTATACTTTCAGCTTCAACTTGTTGGTCTAGTCCATCTAAATATGCTAGTCTAACAATACCCTCTTCTCAGATTGAGCATGCTGCTGTCCAAAGATGTCTGCTTTAGTACTTCTTCCAGAAAGAAGAAAAGCCTGCTATACACTATAGGTCTTTCATCAGGTTGAACGAAAAAAACTGATCGCGCCAGTCGGAGATGCTGTACTCACTATGCAAAGTACAGTACAGTGATTATCCCCGGCTGACCTTTTGTGTTCTGACAGGGACGCCAGAACACTCTGATCAGTGCTTTCTGCCATTGGCTGAGAGCGCTGATTGGGAGTCAGACGGCTGTTGGTTCTCCAGCATGCTCGTCCGAAAGAAGCTTGCTTCTGTCGGACAGACCGGCATACACACGGGCCAAATGTCAGAAGTTTTTTTTTTTTTTGTGTGTGTGTGTACCCGGCTTAAGATCATTCGTTTATTACTGGCTGGATCACCGGGTGAAATGAAAGAAAAAGGTTAAAAGGAGAAAACCAATGTAGCGACTTCTTTGGTTAACATGACCATATATGGGAGCTTTGGACATTAGTTGACAAGTGATCTGGCCACAAAAGGTGGTATATACAGCGATGGACACTGGTACAATTATTAGTGCATTTAGTTCACACAATAGTGTATTTTTTTTTAAATGTACGTATGGCAGTGCACCTGAACAAATTTGTGCTTCTATAGCCCCCTGAGGATGGATGGTAATACACAAAAATGTATTTACCATGTTATGATATGTATGATTAATGCATGCAAACATCGCTGAAAGCTGTACTGAAATATGAAGACATTTTTAAGGACAGAAAGTGTAAAAAAAGAACCTCATTACTGAATTTTTATGTCTTTTCAGAAGTTTATTAAATTATTTAGCAGGTGTTTAGCAAAGTTTGCACTCCACATGTCTGTTTTATTATTATGCAAATGTTTTAGACCGGTGTGAAGAAATGCTGTAAAGTAAGAATACTTTCAAAAAGATATATTTTGTTTATTTTTATCAATTTCAAAAAGGCAAAGTGAGCGAACAGAAGAAAAATCTAAATCAAATCAATATTTATTGTGACTACCCTTTGGTTTCAAACCAGCATTAGTTCTTACCTTTTCACACTTTGTACACTTGCACAAAGCCAGGGATTTTGTAACATTAGAGTCAGGTGAATGATTATTCAGTTATACCAAACAGGTGCCAATGATCATCAATTTCATATGTGGGTAGAATCACAGTAATTACCTGAAACAGAAACAGCCATGTAGGAGGCTTAACACTGGGTGAGGAACAGCCAAACTCTGCTACTAAAGTGAAGCTGTGGAAGGCAGTTTCATGCCACATGTCTTACACCATGGCAAGACTGAGCACAGCAATAAGACACAAGGTAGTTATACTGTATCAGCAAGGTTTCTCCCAAACAAATATTTCAAAGCAGACTGGGGTTTCAAAATGTGTGGTTCAAGCTCTTTCGAAAAAAGCACAAAGAAATGGGCAACGTTGAGAACTGTAGATGCAGTGGTTGGTCAGGGAATTGTAATGCAGCAGGTTAAATACACATCATGCTTATTTCACTTCAACGTCAGAAGTTTAGCAGTGCCGTCAGCAGAGAACTGGTGGAAACCAGTGGGACGCAAGTACACCCATCTACTTTATAGAGAAGTCGGGCAGCCAGAAATGGTCTTCATAGATGAATTGCAGCCAAAATGCCATACCTATGAAGTAGAAACAAGGTGAAGCGACTCAAGTATGCACAAAACTTAGGAACTGGGTTGCAGAAAAATGGCAGCAGGTGCTCTGGGCTGATGAGTCAAAATTGGAAATATTTGGCTGTAGCAGGAGGCAGTACAATAATGAGTGTCTGCAGGCAACAGTGAGGCATGGTAGAGGTTCATTGCAATTTCTGCAAATGGAGTTGGAGATTTGGTCAGGATCGATGCTGTTCTTAATGCTAAGAAATATAGTCAGATATGTATCCATCATGCCATGCCATCAGGAAGGCGTGCAATTGGCCCCACATTTATTCTGCAGCAGGACAACAACCCCAAACATACAAAGTCATTAAGAACTATCTTCAGTGTAAGGAACAAGGAGTCTTGGTAGTGAGGGTTTGGCCCCCACAAAACCCATGATCTCAACATCATGGAATCCGTCTGGGATTACATGAAGAGACAAAAAAAATTGAGACATCCTACATCCACAGAAGATCTGTGGTTAGTTCTCCAAGATGTTTGGAACAACCTACCTACCTGCCTAGTTCCTTCAAAAACTGTGTGCAAAGTGTACTTTGAAGAACTGATGCTGTTTTAAAGGTAAAGGGTGGTCACATAAAATATTATATATTTTTAAATTATTTTCAGTTCATTTATGTTTCATTTTGTTAACTGAAAAAATAAACTATTAACCCTTTTATTTCTGAAAACATTCTGAGCCTGTAGAAATGATAGATTTGATGCTTTCAAAACCCCAGGATATTGAGAGGTTTACCCACATCCCTAATACTGTATACTAACAGGAAAAAAACCCCACTGGAACTTTTAAAGGGAAACCAACTCAGTAAGAATATGTACAAATGTCTAAAAGTTATACATTTTATTGATTGATTAAAAGTAAACCCAGACAGTGGTTCAAAAAGGGGAAGGACATGGACAACAACTGTACATGGACAGGTAATTACAGACACCTATAAAATAATTCATAAAAAACATGAAGATACATATGAACAGCAAAATAACCACTGTCTTTGAGCCAGCAGAGGATACCCAACGCGTTTTGAATTAATTGCAGATCTTCCTCAGGGATAGGTGGTTATAGTATTTAAAAACCCTCTAATTTTAGAAAGAAAAAAAATAGAAGAGAACAGTAAAACCATGTTCAAAGGTAACCCCTATTTATACCATTCAAATTACAATTATATCTATCTTAGCACTGACCATTAATCAGAGGCGCTGATTGACAGAGCATGAAGTGTCCAACAGGATAACTACAGGCTACGTGAAACCTTCTTCCAGTCCAACAAAGGGTATAGAGAGGAGGTAAGTGGTACAGATCTCTACAATGAAAAGAGGTGCCCCGACCACATACATAACATAGGGGAAAAAATCCGCTATGGGGGCTGTGGAGGAAAATTCAAAAAAGGAATAAAATATATAGATTGGGGGTTTAGTGTAATAATAGTGGAAGCCAAATCATAAAGTGCATGATGGAAAAGTGTGTACATATACACCCATGTTCATGGGTGGATGTATATATGTACACTCTTTCCAATCATGCACTTTATGATTTTGCTTCAACTATTATTACACTAAACCCCCAATCTTGATATTTCTTCCTTTTTTGAATTTTCCTCCACAGCCCCATAGCAGATTTTTTCCCCCTATGTTATGTATGTGGTCGGGCACCTCTTTTCAATGTAAAGATCTGTACCACTTACCTCCTCTCTATGCCCTTTGTTGGACCGGAAGACAGTTTCAGGTAGCCTGCAGTTATCCTGGTGGACACTTCATGCTCTGTCAATCAGCGCGTCTGATTAATGGTCAGTACTAAGATAGATATAATTGTAATTTGAATGGTATAAATAGGGGTTACATTTGAACATGGTTTTTACTGTTCTCTTCTATTGTTTTTCTTTCTAAAATTAGAGTGCTTTTTAATACTATAACCAGCTACCCCTGAGGAAGATATGCAATTAATTCAAAACGCGTTGGATATCCTCTGCTGGCTCAAGGCAGAGCACAGTGGTTATTTTGCTGTTCATATGCATCTTCATGTCTTTTATGAATTATTCTATAGGTGCCTGTAATTACCTGTCCATGTACAATTGTTTTCCATGTCCTTCCCCTTTTTGAACCACTGTCTGGGTTCACTTTTAATCAATCAATAAAATTATTAACTTTTAGACATGTGTACATGTTTTTACTGAGTTGGTTTCCCTTTAAAAGTCCCAGTGGGTTTTTTTCTTGTTAGTATACATTCTGAGCCTGGGTTCACACTAGTGCGAACACAGACATCGCATGTAAGTAGCACCCGCACTGCGGTGCCGATCGCATGCGATGTCTGTGCAATGCGAGTTCAGCTATACAGTTGTATGGCTGAACTTGCATTGGATTTGCAGGAAAATTTTTTTCCCCACACTGGAATCGGATCGCATGGGTGTTCTCACCTATGCGATCTGATTCCTGTGCGAGTTCACAGTTCGCACTGGTGGTGTCATTAACATTGTATTGACACCCGCAGCGGTTCGCAGAGGGCAGTGTGAACCTAGCCTTAATTTACAACATTTTTACACATTTTACATACAAACACACAAATACCTCTTTATATGACGTTGGGCTTGTCCCTGACACCTACAACCAAAACAAACGCAAACCTTTTCTCTTGCAGTCCTTAGAACAACCAACAGCTCAAGGTTTAGCTCCCTTAGTATAAGCCTACTGAGACCCAGGTTGAGCACCATTGAGAACTCTTCCTGGTTATTTAACCACTTCCTTACTGGGCACTTAAACCCCCCTCCTGACCAATTTTCGGCTTTCAGCGCTGTCGCATTTTGAATGACAAGTGCGCGGTTATGTGACATTGTACCCAAACAAATTTGCGTCCTTTTTTCCCCACAAATAGAGCTTTCTTTTGGTGGTATTTGATCACCTTTGCATCATTTCTGATAGCCGCTATAAACAAAAGAAGAGCGACACTTTTGCAAAAAAAGAACTATATTTCTTACTTTTTGCTATAATACAAATCCAAAAAAAAAATTAAAAAAAAAATTTTCATCTGGTTTGGCCGATATATATTCTTCTACATATTTTTGTTAAAAAATGTCGCAATCGCCGTATATTGATTGGTTTGCGCAAAAGTTACCGCGTCTACAAACTATGGGAATTGATTTATGGCGTTTTTATTATTTTTATTTTTTTTACTGGTAATGGCGGCAATCTGTGATTTTTATCGGGACTGTGATATTGTAGCAGTCATGATGGACATTTTTGACACTTTTTTGGGACCAATGACATTTATACAGCGATCAGAAATTTAAATGTCCACTGATTACTGTATAAATGTCATTGGCAGTGAAGGGGTTAATACTAAGGGGGCAGTGAAGGGGTTAAATATGTTCCCTGGGTGTGTTCTAACTGGGGGGGGCGGGCTGGCCGGGACATAACAGATCTAACTGATCCCAGTGACAGGGATCAGTAGATCTGTTATGTTCCCTGTAACAGAACGGAGAACCGTCGTGTTTACATCGGCGGTTCCCCGTTCTGCAGCTCTGTCAGGCGATCGCAGGCCTCGAGTGGACATTGAGTCTGTCTGACCTGTGGCCACACCCGCGCCACCGCCACCAGGGGCGCACCGGGAGCGTGCACAGGGGATGACGTCCATGGACGTTGTCCTGGCAATACAGATCCGCGCTGGAGCCGTACTTTGGCAGTAGCGCGGATCTGGAGGGGTTAAACCAGCTGAAGAGGGATTTGGGTGGACCAGAAACTCTGGGCCGGAACCAGCTCTGCCATGGTGGTTGGCAAAATCAGAGTCGTACTGTCAGTAGTCCAGTCCCAATGAATGCATGCGAGGTGACATATATCGCTTGTCGACTATCCCGCCTCGCATAATGTTACAATATATATACATTTAAGAACTTGGAGTATAAATCTTATACTTATGAGCTCTAATCTTACTGCAAGTTTAAGTGAAGTTGTTTTAGGAATGTATTTCTTGTACTGTTTTTTTATCTTCTTAAAAATACGACCTTAATTCCAAAAAAAAGTTGGGACGCTGTGTAAAATTTACATAAAAACAGAATGCAATAATTTGCAAATCACATAAACCCATATTGCATTCACAGTAGACAATAGAAAGCATATCAAATGTTTAAATTGAGAAAATGTACCATTTTAACCACTTGCCGACCGCCGTCTGACGGCGACAGAGTGGCTCGTTATCGCAAACCGCCGTCATATGGCGGCGGCTGCGATAACTAGTGCTGTGAGCGGACTCGATCTCTGCTGGCTACCCGCGATGCCCCCCGCAGTGAGAGAACGGAGGTCCGTGTAAGTAAACACTGATCTCCGTTCTCATAGAGGGGGAAGGGCTGTGATTACAGGCTTCCTGTATATGTAAGCCGTGATCACTCCCTTCTCCCAGCCAGCCCAGCCCCCATACAGTTAGAACACGGATTGACATACCCCCGACCCGACCGACCCTCTTCCCTCACTAGTGCCGAATGTATATGTCCTTCGGACATTAGTGTCGGGAAGGGGGAGATACTCTTGCCTCTA
>BLSH010397615.1:1312676-1342008 GCA_018402905.1 Glandirana rugosa | reverse complement strand
TCTGTGTCCATATATTTTCAGTATTGGGGCTTATAGTCTAGGGATTGCAGTATCAGCTGTGTATGGTCACCTGTCCCAGAATCCAGTTATGTGTTAAGCTGCCCATAGATGTATTGAAATTTAGCTAGTTCAGCAGGGATCAGCCGAGTTTTGATCAATCTATATTCATTCACAATCGACTTCTGACGAACGGACTGTTGGAAAACTTTTGTTGATCAGTGGCTGCAGTAACCCTGTCAGAATACAATACCTCACGTGTGGATGGGGGAACCATTTGTTTTCTTCAATCAGCCAGAGGGCTGATTGAATAAAAAATTCATCTATGGCCAGCCTTAGTACTCCAGCCTTGTTTATTTTTACCATAATATACTCAATGATCAGCTTACTGCATTGACAAGGTTTCTATAGTCTGTGTTGCTCCAAACACAAGTGCAGCTTATCCTGAGTAGGAACTGTTTACCCAGCTCTGGAAAGAATTCTTTTGTGCTATATAAATGTTCTGGGTGCCACTACATCCGGAGTTTGCTATAGACATCACTTGAACAGACATGGCTGGACACAGAGGTAACTTACTTTTCAAATAATTGCAGGATGTCAGTACATTACTGAATATCTGTAGTTAATTTAACCACTTCAGCCCCGGAAGGATTTCCCACTTTAGGACCAGAGCACTTTTTGCGATTCGGCACTGCGTCGCTTTAACTGACAATTATGCGGTCGTGCAACGTTGTACCCAAACAAAATTTGCGTCCTTTTTTTCTCACAAATAGAGCTTTCTTTTGGTGGTATTTGATCCGCTTTGCGTTATTTCTGATCACCACTATAAACAAAAGAAGAGCGACAATTTTGCAAAAAAAAAAAAAACGAATTTCTTACTTTTTGCTAAAACACAAATCCAAAAAAATATATAAAAAACCAAATTTTTCATCAGTTTTGGCCGATTTATATTCTTCCTCATATTTTTGGTTAAAGAAAATAGCAATCGGTGTTTATTGATTGGTTTGCGTAAAAGTTGCCGCATTTACAAATTATGAGAATTCATTTATGGGGTTTTTATTTTTTACTAGTAATGGCGGCAATCTGCGGTTTTTAGCGGTACTGCGATATTGCAGCAAACATATCAGACCATTTTGACACTTTTTTGGGACCATTGGCATTTATACAGCGATAAATGCTATGAAAATGCATTGATTACTGTGTAAATGCCATTGGCAGTGAAGGGGGGGTTAACCTGGAGGGAGCGCTCTAAGGGTTAATTGTGTTCCCTGTGTATGTTCTAACTGTATGGGGGCTGGGCTAGGGGACTGATCACAGCTCTCATATACAGGTAGCCTGTGATCACAGCCCTTCCCCCTCTGTCAGAACGGAGATCCGTGTTTACATATACTGACCTCCGTTTTTTAACTGCGGGGGGAGCCACCACGGTTTGCCATCATATGACGGCTGTTTGCGATAAGAGCCACCTTACCGTCGTCAAACTGCGGTTGGCGGTAGGCAAGTGGTTAAAGAGGTATTAAACCCTAAAACAAAAATATATTAAATTGCAGCTTACAATTTCTTATGGCTGCATTAGTTTTATTTTTGTGGCTTTTTTTCTTTACTTACACCTGGTGATCTGGGCAGTATGTCTGTTAATTTCAAACTTACTTTAAGAACTTCAAGACCAGACTGTTTCACCCCTTTCCATCCTATGCCATTTTTCAGGTTCTAGCGCTGTCACACTGAATGACAATTACTTAGCCATGCAACACTGTACACAAATTAATTTTATATAATTTTTATAAGACAGATAGAGCTTTCTTCTGGTGCTATTTAATCATCACTGTTTTTTTTTTTTTTTGCTATATAAAGGAAAAAAGACTGAAGTTTTTGAGGAAAAAAAATATTGGTTTCTGTTGTAAAACATTACAAATAAATAATTGTTCATAACTTTAAGCCAAAATGGATTCTACTTTGGTTAAAAATTATTTAGTCTTTGTGAAAGTTATATAGTCTACAAACTATGGTATATTTATTTGAATATTGATCGGTCCTAATGTTCTGACTGCCTGTTTCAATTCTTGAGGTCCTAAAATGCCAAAATGACAGTACAAATACTCCCCAAATAACCCCTTTTGGAAAACTAGACAGTTCAAGGTATTTAGAGGCACAATTAATTTTTTGAAGTTGTACTTTTTAGCCACAATTCTTTGGAAAATGATGAAAGGAAATACATTTTTTTTCCACAAAATTTTATAAGTTATTTCTCAGACACCGCATAGGCATACTTAGTTATACCCGCAAACACATTCTGCTACTCTTACCATGTATGGGGATACCAGATGTGTGCGACTTTTTCACAGCCTAGATGCATAGAGGGACCCAAAATCCAAGGAACACACTCTGACTTTTAGAGGCATTAATTACTCATCTAATTTCTTGGAGCATAAATTGTTCATGGTATTTAGTAAGAGGCATAGTGAATTTTTTTACAGTTGTAATTTTTTTTTTTTAACCATAATTCTTTGTAAAATGGTAAAAGTAAATAAGTTTTTTTTCTTTTTTCACAAGCTTGTCATTTTAGCAGATAAGATATTTCTAACACACATCATAGGCATTACACCCCAAAACACATTCTGACACTCTTCCCGTTTATCGGAATACCACATGTGAGACTTTATCATAGCCTAGCCACATAGAGAGGCCCAAAATACCAGAGGACCTTAAGGTGTTTTATTGGCATAAATTATGCATCTAACTTCCTGAAAAGCTATCACATTTCTGGAGGCCCTGGAGCACCAGGACAGTGGAAACCCACAGTGAAAATTACCACATTTTGGAGAGTAAACACCCCAATGTATTTTTTAAGAGGCATGATGAGTCTTTTGAAGCCTCTTTTTTTTTTTTTTTTTTAGTAAGTGGCATAGTACATTTTTTTTACAGTTGTAATATTTTTGCTATAATTCTTTGGAAAATGGTAAAAGTAAATCGTTTTTTTTCTTTTTTCACAAGATTGTCATTTTAGCACACGGTTTTGGAAAATGCGGAAAGCAAATGAAAATGATCTTTTTTACACAAAGTTGTCAGTTGTATAAGATATTTTTCATACACATCATGGACATACTTAGAATTACACCCCAAAACACATTCTGCTACTCCTTATGAGTATTTGTGAGACTTTTTCAGTGTTTGGACTGATTATGTACTGGACATTGCATCTCGTGTATCACAAAGATCAACCAATTGTAGCAAAAAAAGTGTACTGTTATGGTCACCACTGCACGAGTTGTCAGGAAATATAGCTTAGTGTAGCATCACCTACAGCAGTTCCTATTCCTTTAAGCCAAACAAGCCTACTCTTATGTGACTGATCCTAGGAATGCCATGTTCACTGGCCAAGAGGTACAGGAAGCCGAAGAAAGGAGGAACAAAAGAGCTCTTGTGGCTCCAGTAGTGAAGTTGTCTGCAGGAGATGGCCTAGACTGGTGTCTCTCAAGAATGTAGTCAGGGAGACATGCAGATGGGGTCAGTCCATATAGCAGGCAGAAACATGGTCAATAAACAAACTAGGATAAGTACAGGTAGCAGGCAGAGGGAACACTGCACTGGTGTGATCAGGGACGCTGTTGCTGGCTGCAGTGACGTTGCAGAGATCAGGGACACTGTTGATGGCTGTACTGGCTTTAGTGACAGTGGCACTGGTATGGCTAGGGAACAGGAACATTGTTGCTTGCAGCATTGATCTGGTTACATTGTCACTGTTATGGTGGCAACCAGGAACACTGTACTGCCGACACTGTGAATAGTGTGATGGTGATTGGGGACACTGTGACTGGCTGGTCACACTGTCTACAATCCAGGCCTTGCATGGATACCAGATTGGGAGCAGAAGTTGTGTCTTTGCAGCTGCTGCATTCCAATAGACATTGATGGGACTGCCTGCATGGAAATGCATGGAACACCTGTGCATCGCCGTGCGGGTAAACATGGCCTTCGCACAGGGTATGCATTAATATTTATTAATATAATTAATGAACAAGGCCTTATGGTGACACTGGGATTGGTGTGGCAGTTATCGGGGACGCTGTGGCTGGCTGTACTTTCAGGACTCATTTACACGGGGTGTATCAATGCATACCCCATGCAAGGACTGTGTTTACCCGCACGAGGATGCACAGGTGTTTTTGCATTCCTGTACAAGCAGTCCCAGTGATGTATGGACACAGCAATTGCTCCCAATCCGATTAGGTGCATGTTCCTAAACTCACACTGTCTTTGTTCAGGCCTTTTGCGTACACGAATGTAAGATTGGAAGCAGTGGCCGTGTCCCTGCAACCGCTGTGTCCCAATAGACATGAGTGAGAAACTGGGTACACATTGATACACCCTGTGTGAATGAGACCTTATAGTGACACTGAGACTGGTGTGACGGTGCTCAGGGACACTGTGATTAGCTGCAATGGTGTGGTGAGTGTGTAAGGTTTCGTTAACATGTGTTTGAGGGGGCAATAAAACCCTGCAGTTCAGCTGCATAGTTACCGTCCCTCAACCGCACCCCCTTTAGCTGGGAAGCACAGAGAAACCATACCCTAAATGCCCACTAAAGTCCTTTTGAAGCACAGATAGTAAGTTAGTATTTACAATGATCGACTAAATCACATGTGCTCAGAGTCCCCAATAGACCATTGCATTTTAGTGTGTTTTTAATGTGTTGGGTTAAAATAGAACGCAACACATAATGTGTTTTAAATGCGTTTTCATCCCTGTTACCTGGGAAAAATTGACATGTGACTCAAAAAAGATATAGTGTTTTTTTTTTTTCTATGCGCTCCCATAGACTTCAATGGAAGGTGTGTTTTTAAACTGGGCACTGAAGGTGCTGCAAGCAAAAACTCGGCACACAGATGAGAACATCTGCATAGGATTTAATCGGGGCTTATTTTTCATCTGCATTTGACAAGCTGGGAAGGTGCTTCAAAAAACGCACAGGTGTGAACAGAGCCTTATTCTATGTTGAAGGCACATTTAAGTGTACCTGTAACCTCAGAGAAAACAAAAGGCTGTTAAGATGTTGGGATATTTTAGTAGGGCCACAGACTGCACACCATAATGAGCAAGGGCCTGTAAACATTGTCCAGCCATGGTCAAGTCAGGTAATGAGTATGCTTCTTTATGTCACACTAAGTTGAGTCGGCTGTAGGGGATGGTAAGCACAGGGTACACGGGGTGTACTTTCACTTTAAGCCCCTCTTCTATAGCAATTAACCTTGGCTGCCAGCAATCAGTTTATTTTGGCAGCTCTGTCTTTAGACAAGCTGTAATGGTAGAGTTTTGTGATCTCCATAATCAGCTGGACTTCTGGAGATCCCCGTAATCCAGAGGAATTCCTTTATTAAGCGATTGGGACTTTGAGTATTATGGTTTGTTCAAGTGATTAAGCTCCTTGCGCATAGACGGCTTAGTGATTAGGCGTCGGCCAGCGGGAAGCTGACTTACAGCGCTTTCTGATCAAAGAGCCTTTGCTGACCAGCAGGTGGTTGGACTTTAGAGAGAATCGCTGATGCTTTGTCATTGATCATTACCGAGGTGTCCTGCCGAGCGTGCATCGTTATCTGTGGCCAGAGCAGCTGTATATTCCAGCCCTATCATCCTGCTTTAAATGTAAAATCTTCATGGCCGGAGCATTCTTTAACAAAGTGTGAAATACCCTGGCAGGTAATGGAAGGATTGCTGTCTGACCACATCAGGTAGATTCATTCACACTTCCTGTACTGCTCTCTGTTTCCACCAGGACAAAAAAGGGCATTTCAAATTTTACAAACTAGTGACAATTGTCAGAGGTAGTATTTACCCTGAGTTTGGGGAGATTCTTTCTCAATTGTGTTTCTGAGAGAGTAAATGAAAGGAAATCTTCCAAACAGCAATACAGATCTGGAAGGGGTTCCAACCTTTCCCCACTCCATCCAAAATTAGAAAGACTTTTGTCTAGAGTTCTGCATTTAAACTGAACAGACTTTTTGACTTTAGCACAGTTGCAGTGCATCCTGGATTTAATTTTGCTCACTGCCTTTCATTTTAAAACACACACCATGTCTAATGCACTTTAGTACACTACAGTGTATCTTCAGTGAAAAGACATGAAACTCCATGGTAGAACTCACAATGTATGCTAAGCACAAATAACTCCTTGTTCATCAATTGAGCAGCACAGGACAAAGGATAAAAAAATGGCATGTGCTCAATTCTGCAGTAAAAAACAAGATTTCTTCTGAGGTGTGGGTGCAAATTCAGCTTCTACCTCATAATTTTGTGTAAGCAAAGTAGCATAAGATTTGTTCTTTTCCTTGAATTCTTTGAGCAAATTAAAACGTGAATGTGCCAGGGAGGCCTGAGGTACTCAGAACTTCAGGGCACCCTAGTGATACCTGCCTCAGATGGTTCTTTAAACTTCTGCAGGACTTGGAACGAGCGTCACTCCAAGCACAAATTATGGCAGCTCTCCCCTCTGCCCAAAATGGTGCTAAGAGGCTTAAAAGGCATTGCAAGTCAGCTGAAAACAGAATAAAAGTAAAAATCTCAAACTGTGATTTTTACTTAAAAAGAAAACTGAGAGAATGAGGTAAAATAAAAAATCAGGCCAGTAGATGTAACCAGTTCCACACTGCACTACTCATGTTGCATTCTCCATATTATAAAAAGAAAAGGGAAGGGTTAGAACCTTCTCTGGGTTTTTTTTTAGCTGTCTGTGTCATTGCTGGGGGTATTCACCCTTCCTTTTTTTTCTGGGGAACATTGTCAAAGGGACAGAAAGTGATGAGAAATACAGCATTTTAAAGTTAAGTTTGTTTCCAGAACAGGAAGTTCACTGTTTTTAAAGAAATAGACAGTTAATGATAACAATAAACATAGATTAGCAAATTTCAAGAGTCAGTTCTCATTTAAAAAAATTACAGTTTAAGGCCCCTTTCACACATGCTGTCCGATCAGGTCCCCCTGTCCGTTTTTCAGGCAGACCTGATCGGATGCTCCTTCGCCTCTATGAAGCGACGGATGTCAGCGGTGACATGTCCGCTGACATCCGCCGCTATCCGATCCTGTCTGCCAATTGCATACGGATGGAAACCCTATTTTACATCCGTCTGGAGGATGGGATCAAATGAAAACGGAAACGTGGATCCGTTTTCATCCGATCTCCCATAAAGGATAGCAGGGCTCTGACAGGTCCATCTCAGCACAGTGAGCAGAGATGGACCTGTCACCTGCCTGCTCAGCAGAGATCAACGGATCGATCCCCCACTGATCAAGCAGAGTCAATCAAAACGGACGTTCCCCTTGTGAAAGGGGCCTAAATGTTCCCTCTGTTATCAGTAGAAGCTGAATGCTCATTGATGTCTGAGCTGATTTGCAGTGGAATTCTACAGGAGTAATTGGAACACCCATAACACCAAGATGGATTTAAATGGAGTCAGGACCTATCACAGTGAGATCGTACTACTGGTGTCTCCAAGTAATATAACAAGCCAGGTGACACTGCCCACCAGACTCTACCTATACCTGGAACTTTTTGGATAGGCTAAGCCATTTAGAAGCCACCTGTGGCCAGGTGTTCTGAAAAGTAACTTCACCTAAAATAATTTTTTTAAACAAGGACAATGTATAAAAAATATTATTTTATGTGATGTATGTGCTGTAGATGCCCCCCAGGGAGACACAGCAGTTCTTTCTGTCACTCTGACCTCTTGCTGTGAGGGACTGTCACAGTGGAGCCAAATATTGACACAGACAGGCTCTGCAGCATGCCGACAAAAATATATAATTAAACTATCCCATTGCCTTTGGGGAAGGCCCGTTATCACTCCAAGCCTTAAGGGGGATAAGCTTACTTATGACACATGACAAAGTGATAGGGACACAGAAGTGACTGAATGGCAAACTGAATTAAAAGTCATTGCAGGGCTGGACAGCAGTAACAAGAATGTGTCCTTGTTGTTATTTTCTTACTGCATCATAATTATACCACTGCATTATCATTGTTTACTGGGAAGCGGTGACACAGTGTCCATTTTTACCTGGATGTCAGTTAGTGCATGTAAAGTATGTGAGTTCGAATTTACCCATTACCACTTAAAAAACCAAATATGCCATTTTAAAGCAGTTATAAGAGCTGATGACTGCCTTTAAATCTGCATTTTGTTGCGCAGCTAATCTTTTTCTCTATCAGTGCCTGTCTGCACTATACTGGTGCATCTCCTTGATGTTTGAAACTTCTATGTGCTGGGGCTAATATTATGTGTCTAGTCCTTTCTGAAACATGTCTGGGCTATGTATTACATCTAAGAGTAGCCTGTGCCCCATCCATTCCCCGCACATGAAAGATGGTACTGTTTCAGGTACAGATAGAGAATATAGGTTTGTTTTGCCTACCCAGGCTCTGTCCCTTCTTTGCTTTTTCATTTCAATGATCATCTGAGCTAAAATTTCAGCCGGTATGCAGGGGATGATGGGAATTTAATATAGAGTGCAATTAAGTGGTTTTACAGGTTTTTTTCAGTGAGATATTTTGCATAAGAAACGATTTTCAGAGATATATTTCCATATGAAACTTGGAAGAAGGTTCAACTCTGTGTAACCGCCAAAACCTGTAATAACAGTTTTGAGTGAACTGACAATTTAAAAGAACATTTTGTCTGTTGCCTGTAGCTTTGGTACCACTATGGATTTTTAACCCACCTCACTGGATGATTAACATGACTGACGCTGTTGCATATTGATCTGCATAGGGTTTGCATTGTGCAGTATATCTCCTTGTATCTGGATCTGCTAAGAAGGGGTTTATCTGATCCTTCCCAGTGTTTTATGTCTATGAGCTGGAAGGCAGCATCCCTGAGCCTAGTAATTTTCCATTGCCGCTGCGCTATGATGTTTCAACATGCACCAACTCTGATTACACGACTCCTGGGGTGAATTCAGCTTTCTGAGATGTTCTACCTCCCCTTTCTATAGCTCTAATTTGTCTTTTTCTTTGTAAGGTGTTAAGCTTCTTCTCCCTACCATCTGACTTGTTTCTCTGTTTCAACTTCAGTCACCATAATCCTGCAAAATAATTCTGTAGATTGATTTTACTCTATTTTTGACATCTCTGTGCCTATTTTTTATGATATTTGTGAAGATGGCACAACCTTATCATTTTTTAAATTCAGATTTCACTAACTGGGTAGTCTGGACACATAGAGCTCTAATCCATATAGAACAAAGATGGCCACACCCATAATGTGTTTGGTAAATGGTAGGTTTGTGCACGACCGTGATGGTTAAAAGATCAGCTGTGCATAACTAGCTAAGAGACAGGGAGTGGGAGTGTGGTTGTGATGTAACATTTCTGGAAATTTTAAAGCCACGAAGAAAACATGTTTTTTTTCCCTGTTTTTTTCCAGAAAAAATGGAAGTTTGCAAAAAAAAAAAAAAAAAAGAAAAAAAGATTAAGTGTGGAGTAGTTTTAAAAATTGAAAGTAATTTTGTTACACTGGGAATATGAAATGTAGTGTATTTAAAACTATTATGCTTGAAATAAAAGTACAGCTTCTTCAGTAAATAAACTAACCTTGCCTTTTACAATTGTATATTTTTATTACAAATGTATTAATAAGGACTGTATATGTTAAGAATATTTCAACTATATATGAGAGCAGGTAACAACCCCACTTTCCCGAATTTAAAAGCTTCCTGTCAATATGCATTTTCAGGTGTCATTTTATCTATAAATGAAGGTTTTGTGTATTTTTGGGAGGCAGTGGTTTGCAACACTTCCTTACTTGAAGATGCTGCTGTTGAAGAATCACTTTGGTGTCTGTTTATGAAACTGGGATCACCGCTGATCACTGTTCATTTTCAGTTTATGAAGCTGTGATTGACTGACACAGAAACAGCTAGTTTATGAAGGTGCGATCTGAGCACTTCACCGGCGATCTGTGTCAGAATTCACCCTCCCCGATTTACCAGCTCAGATGTGGTGAACTGGGGGGGTGGGGTGAAGAGGAAATCTCCGGCAAAGGAGGAAGATTACTGACTTCCTTCTTCCTCGGTCTAACCCACCAATACAGTAACCATGTCCCCCTGCCCTGTGTGTGTATGTGTGTATGTATATATATATATATATATATATATAATGTGTGTGCGTGTTTATATATACATATATAGTGTAGGGGGGCTAATAATTTTATTAACAAGGTGGGCGGTCTCCTCGGAGAATGTCCGTTACTGAGCAGTGATAATTTATCACTGCTTAATAAACTGACATCTCAGTGTTTCAGTGAATTTCTGGCACTGTGATCTTGTTATGTCTCACGAGATCACAGTATCAGGGGGGCGTTCTCCAATGAATCGTTTGTAGATTGTTTCACTTCACAAAAGGTGAAGTGATCTACACGGGTTCATAAACAGGCACACAGAGGAGAACGATCTCTGAGAATGCCGGAGAATGGAGCAGTGGATTTTTTCCACTGCTTCATAAATGTACACCTTTGTGATGCTCCAGAAGCAACAGAAAGAGTGTTTCTGGAATGAGAACTCTGGAGGGAAAGCTACTTGCAATTACATTCTGGTCCTCATCATTTCATTCCATAAAAATGTTTTTAAATGTCTTTAGGGCACTTCTGGCATGCCAGTATGTGTTTTGTTATCCTTGTAGCACTTGGAAAATAATTTTTCTTCTCAATATTTATATAGGTAAACATTATGCTATGACAGTGGAGAACATTATTAGGAAACATTTAAAGGTTATAAAGATAAACTAATTTGTTAGACAAATTTACCCTTATACCTGTTAATTAAGGCCTCAGAGGACAGAAACCATCATCTGCTGTACAATCATCCAACTGTAGGAGGTACAAGATGGAGCCTGCAAGCAAACTAAACTGGAGTCTTTCCATTGCCGTGCCCCCCAGTGGTAGAAATGCATATTTCTCCCTTTTGAGAACTGCATTGAGAAGTACAGTGTTACTTGAATTATATTCCAGGATTTGCTTGTCTTCAGCTGAGAAAACTTGCATATATTTAAGGTTTTACGTAAAAGTCTTAGAAATCTTTCATTGAGGTCTTCATGTTGTATAGTTTGAATACCAAGTCATAGATTTATATTTATTATTGTAAAATAACATATTCCAGACTTTTTTTTTTTTTTTTCAAATTTTCCTGGAAAAAACAAAAACTTGCTTTGAAAAAACAAAAAAATTTTTTTTTTTACCAATTTTTCCATTTTATTTCAAGCCTTCCCATCTATAAGTGTGGTCACCTTTGTGTCCAGAATTAAGTGGTACCCTCCTGGTGGGAAACCTTTCTAACCTGTGTATACTGTAAAATACTGATCCAAACATGTATTAATTGCTGTTGGAATAACAGCAAGAGGAACCACTTTGCTTGAATTTACTGGTCAACAGCATGCAGGAAAAACATATCAAAATGCACACAGAAGCTCCATTACGAAAAGTAAAGAACAAAATGAACAAAGATGTTATTAGCAAGTTTCCAGATTTAATTGGAACAGTGTACAGCTAATGACTTAGAAACCCTCTTTCATAACAAGACAAAGTTTGACATTCAAGGCTGCATGCTATGTCCTGGTAAGCTGGAATTGTAAATCTTGCTGCGACTTGTAGTTTCCCCACAGCTGGAGTGCATGCTGCAGAAGAACATTCTATGTTTACAATGTTAGAACATAATTTGTGCAGTCAATATAAATCTGACAGCGTAAGGTTCTGCTTTATGTATCTTGCTAGATTTTTCCAAGATTTTTGTGTATTCCAAACAATATAGAGTCAGGTGGAACATCCATCATTAAGGAAAAGGTCAATGACAGCAGTGTATGTCATTCATATGTATTTCCCCATCTCCAGTTTAGTCTGGTGGAACTTATGTTTGCAGATGTGGATTTAGATGAGAATTCAGATAGCTTAGAACTAATAAACTGCTATTAACTGCTCAGCTATAACGTTATTTTATTAAGGGAGGATTTCCGTTTTTTTTTTTTTATTTATTTAAAACATTTTATTGCAGGGAGACTGTTAGATGGAACTGTCTGGGTGTACCACTATGTCTGGATGACTTTATAATGCAGTCTGCAAGGGTTATAATATGGTTTCCTATTTTAACAGCAACATTAAATACTTTGTGATTGGTAGCAGTCATTTTCATGTTCCTGCTCAAATCTGTTGCTTCTTCTAAAGTAATTGAATCACTAGGGAGCATGCTGACCACCCTGCATTCTGACCAATCAGATCATTAGATCATGCATAGCTCTACACCAGCTTGTTGTCAGTGAGAGCATTAGAACATTTGCAGGATGAGAACAACTTCCCACTAATCACCAATCCACTGCATCATTGACAGGGTTGGAGCAAACTGTACCCAGTCAGAGTAACTATAGTTGTAGATGAATTTATAGTCAAATATTTAAAGGTTGAAACCAAAGCATGCTCTATTGGATAACAAGAACAGAGCTGGTCTGAGGTTACCAAAAGATATTACATTGCTCTGAAAGTTAATTCCATTAAAAACAACTATCTTTTCCGTAAAAAAAAAATTATATTTACAAAATATGTTTACAGCAATTCCAGATTGTTGTTTTTTATTTTTTTTATTTTTTTCCTCTTTTCCTTTTTATTTTTTTTTTCTTACCACATCAGTAACTTATCTCAGGAGGAAGAATATTCAGCCTGGGGCTCATACTAACCTCCAGGTTGATTACATCATTGTGGTGGTCATTGCTTTTCCCAGATTTCCCCCCATTAATATCTATATGCTTTATTCCCAAAACACAAAGGGGAAAGGGAAAGACCAAACAATAAAAGAAAAAAGAACAAGCAACCAGGACAGTAGTAAGAAAATCATTACCCCTACCCCCCACCCACAAGCAGTCCCGACTTCAACAAACAAACCGATCAACCATACGTCCCCATACACACTCTTCACACATCCCACCTTTCTATTCTCTTCAGAGTTATAGATACATTTAATAAAATTATGCTTTCTACAATCAGTTATCATTGTATTATTAGACTCCTCGGCTCTCAGAGATATCACCTACTTCCCTGTTTAATGACCCTTTACTTCCTATGAGACCTCCTGTACCGGTTGTCCTCTAGGCCATTATACTGGGTATCCTTTATTTAGCAGCCATAACCTCCATTTTTTTTAAACCCTCTCAAGTTGCTCCTTTTTACAGATATACTCCTCTCCATCCACATAGCCTCTTCCACAGAGTTTGACCATTCCTCCTTAGTCGGGGGGGGTTCTTGACTGCCATATTTCTGGGCAATCAATTTCCTTGCCTGGAACAGGCAACTCAATATGGCAGTCGGAAGTCGGCCTCCTTTTTCACTGAGCTGTCTATTACCCAGAATACATTGTAAGGGATTTTTTTCCCATCTGAGTCTTAAAGATCCTATTTATAGAACTAACTACTTCTTCCCAGTACCTCTTCAGCTTTGGGCATCTCCGGATCATATGGATAAGATTTCCGGCATGCTGACATCTGGGACAAATATCATTTTGCCTCTTCCCGAATCTAAACCTCTGGGGGGTATAATAAATAAAATATATAAAAATAATAAATATAAGCAAAAGAAAGAGGTGCGACATTCTCTGCGACAGTGCCATTGACACCAAGGTACATGAGTCCAAAATAGATCCCCACTGCACTGGAGAGATTGGGCCCATATCCTCTTCCCACTTCTTCTTAACCCCAAGCTCTACCTCACTCTCTCTACCTATATTCAACCCTTTATATAGTGTGGAGATCATACCTTTCCGTGAGGTTGGTTCTATAACTTTTTGCAACAGGGTCACCTCCCCCCACTCCACCGGCCGATTTCTAAACTGTGCATTTAATGCATGTCTGACTTGCAAAGATCCAAAATATGATCGTTCCGTAATACCAAACTCCTCCCTGAGATTTAAGAAGGTTTTCAAATTTCCACCTTCAAACAGTTGGGCCAGCTGAGTAATTCCTCGACTTTCCCAATCTTTAATTATTCCAATTCCACATAACTCTTTTAGGTTCCTGTTGTTCCATAAGGGGGAGATCGCTGACATGACCCCTCTGGCTCCCATTTGCTCTTTAACTATTTTCCAGATCTTGACTATCATTGTTAGTGTTGGGGCGTCAGTGACAAATGAATTAGCCTCTAACGCTTCCAAAACTGTTCTATGTGAGGTGGACTCCAACATCAAACGTCCATTCAATTCGTAGCCACCCCTGGTCCCGCAGCCCACCAGATGCTGGAGCTGCGCCGCTAAATACTAGTTCCTAGGATGCGGAAGATCCATACCCCCTTTCTCTGGCTGCAGCTGCAGAGTACTCAGGCGGATTCTTGCTACCCCCCCCCCCTCCCTTCCACAGCAGGTCTCGAAAAATTCCATCAATTCTTTGAAACCATTTTTTATGGAGCCATACCGGGGAGTTGTGAAGAATATAAAGCAATTGCGGAAGCCATACCATCCTTATCAAATTACACCTACCAGCTACTGAGAGGGGGAGACGTCGCCATATCTTACTCTTATTTTTAAATTTATTAAGAGGTGGTACCAAATTGTTTGGAATGAAATCTTTCAGATCTTTTGTAAAGTCGATACCTAAATACTTAATTTTACCTGATACCACCAGATGGGAAGCCTCCTTGGGTAACGGGGCTTCCAATACATCCACCGGCATCAATACCGACTTCTCCCAGTTTATTTTTACTCCCAGTTTTCCAAATTCATTCACCATGTTCATTACTGAGATCAAAGATGCCGAAGTATCATCCAGAAATAAAAGTACATCATCTGCATTTAACGCTATCTTCTCTTCTCCAAAATATCTATGGAACCCCTTCACGCTTGCGGTGGTTCTAATTGCAATTGCTAAAGGCTCAATCGCAAGGGCGAAGAGCAAGGGCAACAATGGGCACCCCTGTCTCCTCCCCCTTGTTAAGAGAAATCTTTCCGAGCACCTCCCATTCACCCGGACCTTAGCAGAGGGATCTTTATAAAAAGTTTTGATCCAGCCAATAAAGACTGGGCCAAACCAGAACATCTCCAAAACTCGCCACAGATAATCCCACTCCAGACTATCAAAGGCCTTGGCAGCATCCAGAGACAGGACGGCCGTAGTACCTTTTTTCCCTGTGTTTGTCTGCAAGTTCAAAAATGCCCTTCTAATATTCATACTGGTGGACCTGTTGGGAATAAATCCCGACTGGTCCGGGTGAATGACTTTATGTATCACCTTATTTAATCTAGCCGCAAAGACCTTTGCAAGAATTTTTAATATCTGTGCACAGTAGTGAGATTGGCCGATATGAGGCAACCTCTACCGGATCTTTCCCCTCTTTATGTATCACTACTATTGTGGCCTCTCGCATTGAGGGTGGTAATTCCCCATGTTTCAAAGCCCAATCTGCCACTTTGAGTAATTCCGGGAATAGTATTTGCCCATAACGTTTATATACCTCCACTGGGAGTCCATCCAGGCCCGGAGATTTCTGACTGACCATGGCTCTCACCACATTTTGTATTTAATCTAATGTAATTGGGGCATCCAGGGCTTCTCTATTGCTATCTGAGAGGTTAGGGATCGTCAACTTGCTCAAAAAATCTGCCTCTAATTCCTCCCCCTTACCACTTTGAGATTGATACAATCCTTCGTAATACTCTCTGAAGGCCTCAGTAACTCCTGATATTGATGAGGTCATCCTCCCTTCCAACGTTTTTATTGTGGGAACCCCTTTAACTGAGGAGTTTGTTTTTACTAGGAAAGCAAGAGCACGCCACACTCTTTCGCCCTCGACAAAGGTGTTGTATCTTTGAAACAATCTCTTTTTTTCCTCTCTCTTCATTATGGAGGATTTATATGCCTGCTGCATATCCACCAGGTGTCCATATTTGGCTGGACCAGGGTCTTCTATATACTGTTTTTCTGCTTTTTCGACCTCTTGTTTTACACTCTCCTGCCATTTTTTAGAGTCCTTCTTTAATTTACTAACCTTTTGTATTAAAGTGCCGCGTAGAAAGGCTTTTAAAGTATCCCAGACTATATCTGTTGGAGCAGTATCTGCATTTATCTCTACAAACTCCGCCAGAGCTTCTAGAACCCCATCCGAGTCCCCCAGCAATTCCAACCAGTGAGGATTGATCTTCCAATCTTTATTAAAGCACCTCTCACCCATATTGACAACCATCAACAGAGGGGAGTGGTCTGACAGACCCCTGGGAAGGTATACCAACTCGTGCACCAGCCTGAGGGCTTCTTCATTACCTATCGCTAAGTCAATTCTGGAAAATGTGCGGTGTGCACCGGAGTGACATGAATATTGTCGTTTCTCCGGGTAACTCACCCTCCACATATCCCGAAGTCCAAATTCTAACCGCGTCTGTGTAAGTCTGTTTCCTTTTTTTCCCTTTTTCTGATTCCTGGGGGGGGATCTATCCAGCCCTTCATCGAGCACCATGTTAAAGTCACCCACCATGATGATTGGGACGTGTGGTTTATCTATAATGACTTCAAATACTTTGTGTAACTTTTCCAAATTGAACGGGGGAGGAATATATATGTTAATAAGAACAATTTCCTTATTCTCTATCTCCCCATACAAAAAGACATAGCGCCCAAACTTGTCTATACTAGTCTGTCTGGGGAAGAACAACACCTCGTTGTTAAAAAGAATACTCACTCCTCGCGAATATGAGGAGTGAGTAGAATGAAATTGTGTATTATATCTTCTACCCCCAATATGTGGGGTAGTCTCTGGACTGAAGTGCGTCTCCTGCAGACAGACTACCTTCACATCATTACCTTCCATACAGGAGATCACTGCCTGTGTTTTTATTACATTCCAGGAGCCAATTTTCAACCTATTCGGCTGCATCATGAGGAGAATAATAAAGATACGCCACAGATATACTATTTTGCATAAAGGTCTGACATGCTATATTCGCGTAAGACAAAAATCTTCTTGAGGTTTGGTTAACCTGTCTATGAGGATTTCCAAGGTCTAAATTCGTAAATAATATTTTCTTTCTACTACCCCGTGCCTGTAAAAATTGTGCTTAATTTTATCCGCTTTCTCAAACCTTCTATTTACCCCATCTAATCTCCTGTATCCCACCTTGTGACTTTTATTGTTGTGCATAATCCATCTCTCACATGCGCATCTCACACCTCCCATTCTACTGCTACACCCACCCCTCTTTCCCCACCTATCCAGGCCCTCCCTCGGGGCCTTGTGTGTGACTTTCCCTCTCTCAAGTGAACCGCATCCACACGTGCATACCCATCCCATCCCTCCCTTCCCTCCCTGTCCCCACAACTCACAAATTATACTAACACGCAAAAATATAACAATCCCCCAAATCTTCACACTCCTTTGTTCCTTCATTACTTTGTGCAGTTCCCCACACTACTCCCAAAAAAGAGCCAAAAAATAAAAAAACAAAAAAACAAGAAAAAAGAAAAACAAAGGAAAAAAAAGAAAAATTTCCCTTTTCTTCCCCTTTTTCCCTTCCCTTTCTTCCCGGAGTCCCCATAAGCGAATATATCAAGTGTCATTAACATCTCTATGTATCTCCCTTGTTTGTTTGTAGTCTCCCCTTATCCTCCAGCCATTTCACCACATCATCCGTCGTCTCAAAATACTGAAAGCCACCTAAGGCTGTAATCTTCAGTTTTGCGGAGTAAAGTAATGAAAAGGGGATCTCTAGTTGACGCAGTCTGCGTTTCACCTCCCCAAATTTAGCTCTTCGTTTCTGAAGGTCCGGGGAAAAATCCGGGTAAATGGAGACCCTGGTCCCATTAAAGAGAATGTTCCCATTCTCTCTCGCCTTTTGAAGAATCGTGGACTTATCCCTATAATTGGACACCTTCACCAGCAACGGTCTAGGGTGGCCTCCCGGAGGGGGTGGTCTAGCAGGAACCCGATGGGCCCTTTCTATAAAAAAAGATGGTGTGAATATGTCCTTTCCAAAAACATCCCTGAACCAGCCCTCCACGAACTTCACAGGGTGGGGTCCTTCACTGCGCTCTGGGAGACCCACTATCCTTACATTCTCTCTCCTGAGCCTATTCTCCATATCATCTAATTTAGCAGCATATGAATCAATTTTCTCCTTCAAGAATTGTACATCAGCACTTAGGGGGTTCATCTCATCTTCTATTGTGCTGATCCTCTCTTCAATCCTTGTTCTTTCCTGCATTTTATGAATTCCCTGGTGCACTTGTGAAATTTCTTCCTTAATACCTTTCATCTGATCCCACAGGGCTTGTAAAGTGGATTTACAGGTATTTACTGCCGCTAGCACTTCCCTCAGTGTGGGTTCCGGCTCAGATGGTAAATTTGTTGCAGAGAGGGTTGAGACCTCTATATGGTCCCCGCTGGGGGTGTCCACAGCGCCAGTGGCTGACCCATTTTCTTTAGCCATGTGACCTAGGCTTTTCCGCCCTGGACTATTACCCTGCTGTAGTTTACTTTGGGGTTGATGCCCCCCCTTTATCGGAGACTTAGCCGGGGAGTGGGCAAATTTCTCCAGTTTTGCAGCCACAGTCTGACTTGTTTTAATTTTTCTTTAACAACTTTTTGGCTGGGAGGTTCTTGTAATGATGTATCATCTCCTTTCTTTTTTACCATGGTTTCTTAAGTCAATAACACTTCTTGATGTACCCACTTGGTCTTTACCTATATTACTGCGCGATGGCACAGAGGTTTAATAAAATTCTTTCTCCAGCTTTCCTCCGCCGCTAGGGTTCGATGAGGGAAGAGGGGAAAAGAGAGAAAAAAGAGCATTTCACCAACTGTAGCGGGCGGATATCTCGGAGCTCCAGCGCCAAGGATTACGCTGGGAGGGAGCAGGAACCAGCACACACTCAGCGGCTCACTCAAGCATCCGGTCACGCCCCATCTGGCTACCACAGATTTAAAAACTGTTGTCTATGTCTATCTCCACAATTCCAGATTGTTAATTGTAAACCATGCATTCTAGTGCAAGAGCATGCATGGAAAAGATGTATGTATGTTACAGGCTCTCTTTATATTAGATAATCAGGGGCATAAAGTGTGAAATTGTCAGTACTGTTTACTACACATGTAGGCAGGTGAAGGTTTTCCTCCAAACTGTAAGTGGCACTGTCACAGGTCAAGTGGAGTCTGCAAGGGAATTGTCCCCTTGTGGATTCTCTCAGGATCTCAGAGAAGCTAGCTGTCTGATTGGACACTGCAACTTCTGGAGACCTCAGCTGGCCATCTTGGCTGGGAACTTTATATATAGGATTTCTTGCATAGTTCGGGCGTTACTGGAGCGAGTAGTAGGTCAGGGATAGAGATCCCACTGGCTAGAGAAAGCGATAAGTGCAGGGGGAGAATCCTGGTGGTAGAGCCAGAACAGTGACAATGCCTGCAAAGAGGAAACATCTCAGTATACGGACTAGCAATATGGGGCTCTCCCTAGCAGTATTACAGGGCCATCCCAGTGCACAGCAGACTTACACCCCTCCAGCGGAAACCATCTTCTAGTACTACAGGCCCAAGCCTGGTAAAACAGTGTAAACCCCAGTTGTCGCAGCTCTTTATAGCAGTGCCTACAAGAACCCCTATTATTATTTATTATTGTAATCTATATTCAATATACAAGACAATCAAAAACTGTATGTGGTCACTCCCTGGCTGGGTATCTTGGGCCTAGGGCCCGCCTACACACAGATCTGTTTTTCTATGAAAGGTTTTCTTTAAGTTGTGCCATGAAAAAAAAAAAGAGGTGAAGTGCAATGTTTTCAATGTCAGTTTTACCTAATCAAGGTGTAGTTTGATCCTGTAGAGACCTAAGTAAATAACTATAGTATAATTGTCTCAGGCTTGCATTGTCATGAGTCCAGAATGTCAATTTAAATCAGTTATCTAAAGCTACACAAATCAATATTTGGATAGTCTTGCACCATCCCATATGTGTTAGGAAGCCTATTGATTTTGTCGTGGGAAAGATTACTGTTCTGCTCTTTTTAATTACCTTTTAGATGGTGTTATTAGGAGTGTTAACCTCTGCAGTCTCCATCGGGTTCACCAATTAAATGGAAAAGATGAAAAATGAAAGTATAGTTTATTTAAAGGTGTTCCTACATAGGAGTATATAATGTAAAATGGATTTGTCTTTTGTGGGCACAAATATACTAAAGGCCTGAAATAAGTCACTAAATCAAATTATTTATCCCTTCTAAGTGTTTACATGCTGTTTAGTGTCAAATTTCCTGTTATCTGAGTAGCAGCTTTCAAAATGTACTTTTTAACAAGACTTCCCAGGAAACATGGAGGGATACCACAAGCTTGTAATGGTCACCACTATGCCACTAAGGGCATCCTTTATACAAGGATGACCCACTTGACTTTCTTCCAGATTATGGAACAAGTGCCTCATTGCATTGTTCTATGTTCCAGGAAGCTAATTCATTCCACCACAAGGGCATAAACTTGTTTTTGAATTGCTTAGATGCCAAACAAAGCCTGATAATAAGCCCTAGCTCAGTTAAGTGCAATTTTATCATGCTGGCACTGTGGCATGATCTGTGGAAGATATTTATATCCTACTGCGCTGGAACTATTGAAAAAAGACAATGTCACAGATCTCTCGCTACTAGTCACTGCTCAAAACATTATGGTATTTGTGGGAAAAAAGAATGAGTACAATCTCCTGTAATGCAGACACTGATGTATCTACTTAAGTGTTCTCTATACAGCATTGTGGAATATGTCAAAAATATATTAATGTATAATAATAATAAGTGTGCCACTGCTGTGGGCATAGTAGAGTGTAAGCCGCTCTGGTGCAGAGACTTACATGATTGGTTCTGGGTTCTCAGCACAGCATTGTGGAATATAAAAATATATTATATATACAGTTGTGCGCATAAGTTTACATACCCTGGCAGAATTTGATTTCTTGGCCATTTTTCAGAGAATATGAATGATAACACAAAAACTTTTCTTTCACTCATGGTTAGTGTTTGACTGAAGCCATTTATTATCAATCAACTGTGTTTACTCTTTTTAAATCATAATGACAACAGAAACTACCCAAATGCTCCTGATCAAAAGTTTACACACCCCAGTTCTTAATACCGTGTATTGCCCCCTTTCACATCAATGGCAGCTTGAAGTCATTTGTGGTATTTGTGAATGAGGCTTTTTATCTTCGCAGATGGTAAAGCTGCCCATTCCTCTTGGCAAAAAGTCTCCAGTTCCTGAAAATTCTTGGACTGTCTTGCATGAACTGCATGTTTGAGATCTCCCCAGAGTGGCTCAATGATATTGTGGTTAGGAGACTGAGATGGCCACTCCAGAGCCTTCACTTTATTCTGCTGTCACCAATGACAGGTCAACTTGGCCTTGTGTTTTGGATCATTGTCATGTTGGAATGTCCAAGTACGTCCCATGAGCAGCTTCCTGGCTGATGAATGCAAATGTTCATCCAGTATTTTTTGATAACATACTGCATTCATCTTGCCATCAATTTTGACCAAATTTCCTGTGCCATTGTAGCTCACACATCCCCAAAACATCAGCGATCCACCTCCGTGTTTCACAGGCCTTGTTGACTCGTCTCCAAATGTAGGGTTTATGGTTGTGGCCAAAATGCTCATTTTTGGTCTCATCACTCCAAATGACTTTGTGCCAGAAGGTTTGAGGCTTCTCTCTGTGCTGTTTGGGATATTGTAAGCGGGATACTTTATGGCATTTGCATAGTAATGACTTTCTTCTGGCGACTCGACCATGTAGCCCATCTTTCTTGAAGTGCCTCCTTATTTTTTGTGCATCTTGAAACAGCCACACCACATGTTTTCAGAGAGTTCTGTATTTCACCTGAAGTTAATTGTGTTTTTTTTCTTTGCATCCCAAACAATTTTCCTGGCAATTGTGGCTGAAATTTTATTGGTCTACCTGACCTTGGTTTGGTTTCAACAGAACCCCTCATTTTCCACTTGATTAGAGTTTGAACAATGCTGATTGGCATTCTCAATTCCTTGGATATCTTTTTATATCCCTTTCCCTATCCCTTTTATACAGTTTAACTACCTTTTCCCACAGGTCCTTTGACAATTCTTTTGCTTTCCCCATGACTCTGAATTCAGAAACTTCGGCGCAGTACTGGATGAAGGATGCAAGGGTCTGTCAGGAGTCCAGAAACTCATTGACCTTTTATACACACACACTAATTACAAGCAAACAGATCACAGGTGAGGATGGTTACCTTTAATAGCCATTCAAACCCATTTGTGTCAACTTGTGTGCGTGTTATCAGGCCAAAATCACCAGGGTATGTAATATTTTGATCAGGGTCATTTGGGTAGTTTCTGTTGTCATGATTTAAAAAGAGTAAACAGAGTTGATTGATAATAAATGGCTTCGACTAAACACTAACCATGAGTGAAAGAAATGTTTTTGTGTGATCAATCATATACTCTGAATGTATAATAATGGTGTGTGACTGTGCTGGTAACATTAGAGTATAAGCTCCTCTGATTCAAAGACTGATGGGAATGGCTTAATGTTCTCTATACAGCACTGTGGAATATGTCTGAGCTTATTAAATGTATAATCATATTAATAGACTGTGAGATTGTGCTAGGGACATTAGAGTGTAAGCTCAACTGGTATAGATACGTGTGAATGGTTCATTATTCTCTGTACAGCACTGTGGAATATGTCAGAGATATAAAAATATGTAATAATAGTGTAGGGATGTGGAGGAATATTAAAGTATAAACTACTTTGATGCACAAAAATGATGTGAATTGTTCAGTGTTCTTTGCACAGAAATTAGGAATATGTCAGAACTATATAAACCTGTAACAGTGTGATTGGGGGCATTACAGTATAATTTGTCAAAGGACAGAGACTGCTATAAAATGTCTTGTGTTCTTGTACGGTACTGCATTATATGTCAAGGCTATACATAGAATAATAATCGTGAGTGTGCCTGTGTTGGGTACAATGCATTTGAGTTAAATCAAAACATATTACAAAGTCGTACAGAAATCGCATCTATATTATTCAGGTGCGATTTGCATGTGACTTTGAGGGTTTAACATTGAAGTCTATGGACATTGAGTTGCATCAAAGTTGGGCCAAAGTAATGCAGGTATACAGATATGAACAGTACTCATTGGAAATAATGGGGAATGACTTGTCATGCGACCTTGCAGCCCCAAGTCACAGGACAAGTCACATAAGTGGAACTCTGGTGACATAGGGTTAAGGAAGGAAGCACAGAGTACAGTGTAGAACCAGGCATCCCATACACACGGAACAGCTGTCGATGTTACAGACAGCATAGCTCCTGAAGACATCGGATATTGGTGGCGCTGGGAGGCAGGAGGGGTAAGTATCAACAGTTTTCTTTGCAGGTATTGGGTTTTGGATTCAAAAATAGAACAGAACAGAATCTCTTTAAGATATTGTTTGCAGAGTTTAAAGAGGAAGTAAACCCAGTAAACCCATACACCTGTAAATTAGAAGCATAATGGGCTACTATGCATCGCATAATATTATGTACCACTTACCTGCAAACTAAGCCTGCGATGTCCAGCGCTGTCCCCTGTGCTGGCGGCGTTCATCTTCTGCCCCTCTTCCTTCCGGGGCCGCAATCTCTGGCTCTGTGACTGGCCGGAGTCACGTGACATCACTGCGTGGGAGCCGCCAGTCACGGCACAGTGTCAGTGGAGAAACGGCGCGGAGGCCGTTTCTCCACTGCGCATGTGCCGAAATGACGTTGGCACATGCAGAACACTGCATATCTCCTGAACCGTACAGGTTTGGGAGATATGCAGGGTACCTACAGGTAAGCCTTATTCTAGGCTTACCTGTAGGTTAAAGTGGTTGTCACAGGTTGACAACCACTTTAAAAAACGAATGTCATAATATAAATTTGTAGACTGTCTTATCTGGTCTCCTTCTAAAAATACTAGTTGCTTGGCTTTCTATGTCTTCAGTACATTCTGAGCCACTGACCTAGAACAAGTATTCAAAACCAGAATAGTGAAAAAAAAAAAAGTCCTGTTCATCCCATATCAGAAAGTATTGAAATCATTAGACCAGCATCAGGACATCCACTCAACTGTCATATTTAACCCTTCCCATCCAGCTCCAGCATTCCTTTAATAGGGGATGGGAAGGATCGGTGGATCTTGTGACCACTGTGATTAGCTGTCAGGGTAGTCACATGATTGGGGGCCAGTCCTGTCAACTCTCATTCATTAGTACAGACCAAGAGCTGTCTTTGACAGCTCAGCCACTGTGTGGGGAGCATGTAGTGAGCATGATGTCAGCATGAAAAGCTCTGCCACTCATGGGTGCATTTGTATAGCGTGTGGCTGTTAAAGCTCACCCTTTTTGCCATTACATGGGCAGCAAGATGTTAAATCAAGAGGTCAGCATTGGCTGCCTCCAAAGTTTTCTAGTTTAGGTCTCTCAGTTGCAAAATTTATAACTGGTCAGATGAATTGTGGGATATTGCAACAGAGTGTCTCGCAGGGAGCCTGGAAAAGTCCTGTTCTACACATCTCCCAAGCTCCACTCGTATACCTTTTGAGACCTCTGATCCTCTGTCCACTCCAGGTTTTGTACATATCCATTTTGGCAATTTAGGCTCACTTGGCACAGTCAGTGCTCTGCAGCCCTGGGAGCCGACAGGTCTTGTTGAGCTAAAGGTTAGTGAAAAACTAACTATGTGGAGGCTGACAAGCATTAGGATTGGGAAGCCTGTTGGTTAGGACTGTTAATGCGTAAAAAGAGCCGAGCATTGCTGGGTTTTGTTTTGTTGGAAGTTTCATTTAATTTCCTCAGAAGCACTGTACAGGACATATGAATAGCACAAATAAACGCACCACTGTTTGCCAAGACATTATTGGTCTGGTATCTATGCTTAAAAAGTTTGCTCATTACAGGGAGCATTATACCTGCTACTTATCCCCAGCTCACGGGTACCTTTTGAAATATATTGCACATTGTGGTTCTATTGAGACTAGTTCAGATACCCTCAATACAAAGCTTTTTCTGCCACCTCGCCTCTCCTCCAGCACTCTTGCCAGCAACAAGTAAACAGCTTGTGAAGTCTGTCCAATTAACCAGACAAGATAAGATAAAGGGAATTACTCTTCATCTTAATATATCCTTTAATTAGTTTTATCTTGAACACTTCAGCTGCTCACATGTTGATGGGCAGCCGCATCCAGATAAATGTGGGCTAAATGGGGAGGGGGGCTTAGGACATTCATCATCATCCCAGATGAGACCAGTTCTAATAATCATTTCATAAATACTGTTTTATTCTAATAAAAAGTACTAAAATTGTATATACAAGTAAGAGTTGTTTCTTTTAAGCTATGATTTTTTGCCCTCATTTTGATTATCTTGCGATGGGGGTGCAGCTGACAACATGCTGCCCCCAAACATGCATACCTGCACCTTTTCTTTCATGTGATGATAGTAAAGCTGTGAACTAATTTCACTACTAAAGTTGGCAAGAGAAATAAGCCAGCAGCTAGTTTTGTGTAGAGGGGCCCTTCAACTATTTTGCAGCTATCAAGAAGTGCAGAGAGTCCAACTGCATCTGGGCCAATGAGATAAGTTGACCCAAGCTTACAGTGCCTATAAAAAGTATTCACAGCCTTGGAAGTTTTTATGTTTTATTGTCAAGTTAAACACTGACACACAATGGACTTAATTTACCAGCAGTACACTCTTTATTGTAGGTTATAATGCAAAGTGAATTAAAATAAAAATGTAAAAAAAAAACCCCACAAAATAACTGGCTACATAAATATTAAAAATTTAGCGCCACTCCAACAGCATATAATATAATAGTGATGAACTTACAAACCTTAATCAATTTTAACACAAAAACCCTTAAGTGTACATAAAAAATTTTTTTTGAAAATCAACCATTAATAATCATAAGTGTCCATAAAAAATAAGTGAAAATCAACCATAATAGATACCATAAGTGTCCATAAAAAATAGGTGAAAATCAACCATATTAGATACCGTAGGTGTCCATAAAAAATAGGTGGAAATCAACCATAATATATACCATAAGTGTCCATAAAAAATGTATAAAAAATCAACCATTGATCTATTAAAGTGACCATAAGTGCTCTTCAGTGAAGTAGAATAAATAAATGCAAATGGGTGCATAAAACGTGCCAGGTGCCAGGATCCCTCTTGTGTCCCCACTCACCGGAGCGAATGGACCCACTGCTTTTCAGTCAGCAGGTCAGATAGGCTAGATCGTGGTGAACGATAGTTCCCGGCTGAACACTGCACCAGACAAATAGGGCTCCTTTCCCAACTGATGGGCGACCTTAATGTCTGCAATCCTCCAGACCTGTTCAATCAATGGTTGATTTTCACCTATTTTTTATGGACACTTATGGTATCTATTATGGTTGATTTTCACTTATTTTTTATGGACACTTATGATTATTAATGGTTGATTTTCAAAAAAAAAATTTTATGTACACTTAAGGGTTTTTGTGTTAAAATTGATTAAGGTGTGTAAATTCATCACTATTATATTATATGCTGTTGGAGTGGAGCTGAAATTTTTGGGTATCATCTAATCCGGCTTATTGCCGCTATTACAGCAGCCTCCCTAGGAGAAAGGGGAGATAAGAATAACACCCCCCCCCTCCATAAAACATCCAGCGTATACTCATTAGTACCTAGATATTTAATTTGTCTTGGCGCAATCAGTTTTTTTAACTATTATCTACATAAATATTAACCCCCTATAAGTCAGTGTTTAGAATGGTAATGGCAGCTGTTGCATCCTTGTGCCAATATGGATAGGTCTGCTGGTTCTGGAGTGAGTTTTTTTTCCTCAAAGCTTTATGTGGTAGTATTCGGACTACAGTTGTTATAATAGTGACTTATCCCTTCCATGCTTGGCCTGAATATGCAGAGGGTTAAAGCAAACAAAACAATGCAGTGGGTATGATATTGGGATGTTTAAGGTGGTCAGAATGAAAAAAGGGATTTTATTAAAACTTACCGTAAAATCCTTTTCTCTGAGTTCACTGACAGACGCAGCCCTTCATTAGACAAGTGGGTTATATGCATATCCTACCAGGAGTTGACTAGGCAAATAGAAAGCAAGCTGGCCCCTCCCAGGGGGCCGTCCTCTCTCTCCCATATAAACCCCCTGCTCTGTATAGCATATCAGTTCGTAACAAGCCGTACAAACGCAACACAGAGGGGTGGGTGCTGTGTCTGTCAGTGAACTCAGAGAAAAGGATTTTAAGGTAGGTTTTAATAAAATCCCTTTTTCTCTTACGTTCACTGACAGACGCAGCCCTTCATTAGACAAGTGGGGATGTCCCAAAGCTGTGTCAGTCAAGAAGGGTGGGTAAAGGACAACAACTGTACCCAACAGAATCCTCTCAGGAGGCGCCAGCCGCGCCTACACTGCCGTCTGTAAAACTTTACGGCCAAAAGCAGCATCCGCAGATGCTGACACATCAACTTTGTAAAACTTAGTAAATGTATGCACCGAAGATGCTGACACATCAACTTTGTAAAACTTAGTAAATGTGTGCAACGAGGCCCAAGTAGCCGCCTTGCACACCTGTGACACCGAAGCCTGGTGTCTGAAAGCCCAGGAAGTGCTAACTGCCCTGGTGGAATGAGCCGTGACTGGAAAAGGGGAAACTTTGACCCGAACAGTATAAGCATGGGTCACAGTCTGCCTGATACAACGGGAAACAGTAGCCGACGAGGCCGCCAATCCTTTGCACGGCCCATCCGTCAGCACAAACAACGCATCAGACTTCCGAAAGGAGGCTGTAGATGCCAAATACACCCGCAACGCCCTCACGACATCCAAGGAATGTTGCTCAAATTCCTTGGGATGCGCCGGGTGCGGACATAATGAAGGAAGAACAATATCCTCATTAATGTGAAAAGAAAAGACCACCTTCAGTAGAAATGAAGGAGATGGGCGCAAGACCGCCTTGTCCTTATGAAGGACTAAGTAAGGAGACTTACAGGACAACGCTGCCAACTCAGACACCCGCCTAGTGGATGTGATGGCCACCAAGAAAGACACTTTCTGCGACAGCAATTGTAAAGTAATATCCCTGATCTTCTCATAAGGCGGTTTCTGCAGCACAGAAAGCACCAAATTCAAATCCCACGGCGCCAAAGGCGACCGTACTTGAGGAGCCACATGGCGCACCCCTTTGTACAAATGTACGAATCAATGAATGTGACTCCAAAGGCTGTTGAAATAGAATCGCCAGAGCCGAAATCTGACCCTTGAGAGTACTCAATGCCAATTTTTTTATCCAGGCCCTGCAGCAAAAAAGCCAGGACCCTGGACACAACGTAAGAGCGAGGGTTCCAACCCCCCGCCTTACACCAGTCAATATAGGCCCTCCAGGTGCGATGATAAATCTTGCGCGAAGTACACTTGTGCGCCTTAAGCATGGTAGGGATCTCGGAGTCAGAGACCCCCCTATCCCTCAACACCTGGGACTCAATAGCCAAGCCTTCAAAGCCAGCGAGGGTAAAGCAGGGTGCAAGATGGGTCCCTGAGACAACAGATCTTCGCGTAGCGGAAGACGCCAGGGAACATCTGCCACCATCCGCACCACGTCAGTGTACCAAGGAAGCCGAGGCCAATCTGGAGCCACCAGGATTGTCGGAATCCCCTCCGCTTCCACTCTGTGCAGTAGCCGCGGTAGAAGCTTGATGGGGGGGGAAAGCATACAGGAGTCGATACCGGCTCCAAGGCACTACCAGCACGTCCGTGGCAGCCGCCAGTGGGTCTCTTGTCCTGCACACAAAGGTTTCCACCTTGTGATTGAGCCAAGACGCCATGATGTCCACGTCTGGCGTACCCCACTTCTGGCAAATCTGGAGGAACACTTCTGGATGTAGGGACCATTCCCCTTGATCCAGCGTCTGGCGGCTGAGAAAATCCGCCTGCCAATTCTCTACGTCTGGAATGTAATTGGCGGAGATTGCCGGCACTTTAACCGGTTCCCCACCGCGCGCCGTGTTTTTACGGCGGCAGTGGGGGAGCCCTGCGCGAATCGCCGTAAATATACGGCGATTTGCATTTTGGCCACCAGGGGGCGCGCGCGCCGCACTCCTGAGGAGTGTGCCCGCGGCTCGGGCGGACCCGATGTCCGCCGGCCAGCCGCGATGAGCGGCTACAGGGCAAAGAACGGGGAACCGCCGATGTAAACACGGCGGTTCCCCGCCCTGTCAGTGGGGCATGAGAGATCTACTGATCCCTGTCAATGGGAATACGAAAGGGGGGGGTAGTTCGAAGATGGCGC
>BLSH010397615.1:1294398-1312666 GCA_018402905.1 Glandirana rugosa | reverse complement strand
ACAAAGGTTTCCACCTTGTGATTGAGCCAAGACGCCATGATGTCCACGTCTGGCGTACCCCACTTCTGGCAAATCTGGAGGAACACTTCTGGATGTAGGGACCATTCCCCTTGATCCAGCGTCTGGCGGCTGAGAAAATCCGCCTGCCAATTCTCTACGTCTGGAATGTAATTGGCGGAGATTGCCGGCACTTTAACCGGTTCCCCACCGCGCGCCGTGTTTTTACGGCGGCAGTGGGGGAGCCCTGCGCGAATCGCCGTAAATATACGGCGATTTGCATTTTGGCCACCAGGGGGCGCGCGCGCCGCACTCCTGAGGAGTGTGCCCGCGGCTCGGGCGGACCCGATGTCCGCCGGCCAGCCGCGATGAGCGGCTACAGGGCAAAGAACGGGGAACCGCCGATGTAAACACGGCGGTTCCCCGCCCTGTCAGTGGGGCATGAGAGATCTACTGATCCCTGTCAATGGGATCAGTTAGATCTCTCATGCCCATGTTAGCCCAACCCCCCCACAGTAAGAACACACCCAGGGAACCCAGTTAACCCCTAGATCTCCCCCCCAGGTTAACCCCTTCACTGCCAATGACATTTATACAGTAATCAGTGGACATTTAAATTTCTGATCGCTGAATAAATGTCATTGGTCCGAAAAAAGTGTCAAAATGGTCCGACATGTCCGCTGCAATATCGCAGTACCGCTAAAAATCGCAGATCGCCGCCATTACTAGAAAAAATTAAAAAAAAATAAAAACCCCAGAAAGGAATTCTCATCATCCGTAAACGCGGCCACTTTTGCGCAAACCAATCAATAAACGCCGATTGTGATTTTTTTTTATCGCAAATATGAGGAAGAATATAAATCGGCCAAAAACGGTGAAAAAAATTTTTTTTTTATATTTTTTTTTTGGATTTGAATTTTAGCAAAAAGTAAGAAATTTGGGTTTTTTTGCAAAATGGTCGCCCTTCTTTTGTTTATAGCGGCGATAAGAAATGACGCAGAGGCGATCAAATACCACCAAAAGAAAGCTCTATTTGTGGGAAAAAAAGGACGCAAATTTCGTTTGGGTACAACGTCGCACGACCGCGCAATTGTCCATTAAAGCGACGCAGCGCCGAATTGCAAAAAGTGCTCTGGTCCTAAAGCTGCAAAACCTTCCGGGGCTGAAGTGGTTAAGTTCTGCCCATCGCAGAATGAGAGCCGCAGCCGCTGCCGAGTTCTTCGTTCCGCCCTGATGGTTCACATCAACGCCGTGGCGTTGTCCGACTGAACCCGAACCGGGAGGCCGTGCGTCCTTACCGTCCAGTGGGAGAGGCAGAGCCTGATCGCCTGCAATTCCAGCACATTGATCGGAAAGGCGGGATTCCTGCGCCGACCAGCGGCCCTGAGCAGATAGCTGCCCCAGGACCCCCCCCCCCCCAGCCCGATAGGCTGGCGTCCATCGTGACTATCGACCAATTCGGGGGAAGAAATGACTTCCTCAACGTCATGGCCAGGGCCCGAAGCCACCAGATCAATGATCCTCTGGTCTGATGATCCAATCTGATCAGCCGGTCCAGGGACAACGGAGACCTGTCCCACCATGACAGAATCGCTCGCTGAAGGAGCCGAGTGTGACTCTGGGCGTAAGGTATCGCCTCGAAGGCTGAAACCACGAGCCCCAACAACCGCATACAGAAGCGTAAGGAATACCAACGGCGTGACAGCAGGGTTCGCACCACTGCTTGCAGTGTCAGCAACTTGGCCGGAGGCAAGACACCTTCGCCTGCTCCGTGTCCAGAATCAGACCCAGGTATTCCAAGCGACAGGACGGAGTCAATGTCGACTTCTGCAGATTGATCAGCCAGCCAAAGTCCTTCAATGAGGCCATGGTGATAGCCACGTTCTCTTCCAGCGCCGAAGCAGACTCCGCTTTCAGGAGCAGGTCGTTGAGGTATGCCACCACCGCAATGCCTCTCTGCCTCAACAGCGCTAACACCGGAGCCACCAGCTTGGTGAACACCCGAGGAGCCGAGGCCAAACCGAAGGGAAGTGCCACGAATTGGTAGTGCAGATCTCCCACCGCAAAGCGCAGGAAGCGCTGGTGCCGGAGACAAATGGGAACGTGGAGGTACGTGTCCCTGATATCCAGAGACGCCATGAAGTCCCCTTGGCCACTACCAAGCGGACAGATTCCATTCTGAATTTTTACGCTCTCACAAAGTGATTTAGCGCCTTTAGGTCCAGACCCTTTTTGGGAGCCACAAACAGGTTGGAGTAGAAGCCGCGGAATCTTTCCAGCGGAGGTACTGGCACAATCACCCCTAGTTCGGAGAGCGCCTGAACAGCCCCTAAGAGAGCCTCTCGACGCCCCTGAGGGAGTCTCAAGTTCGATGGGAAGAACCTGTCTGGGGGTAGAGTGCTGAACTCTATCCTGTACCCGGAGGACACCACTTCCTGCACCCACCAGTCGGAAATGCGGGCAGTCCACCTGTCTGCGAACCCCAGAAGACGGCTGGGGGCAACCCATCATGCGGAGGCGGACTTATCCTCTGTCTTTTCGCTCTTGCATTGCCAGGGTAATTTACCGGCCCCTGCGGCAGACTTGCTGGGCCTCGACCCCTTGCCTGCTGCACTGGGGGCACGAAAAAACCTCTTCTGCCCGAAGAGGCAGGACCCTGCTTGTGGCGGAACTCCCACCGGCTGGGCTCCGGAAGAAAAGTACTGTTCCCTCCAGTGAAATCCTTAATGATTTCATCCAACTGCGGCCCAAAGAGCCGACCGCCCTGAAAGGGGAGATCCGTCAGGCCCTTCTTAGACGTGTGGTCACCCGACCACAAGCGTAACCAGAGTACCCGTCTCATAATGACTGCAAAAACAGACATTTTAGACAACATGGGAAGCAGGTCCAGAGCTGCATCACACAGGTACCGAAGCCCCTGAAACACATGGTCAGCTCTCTGCGACGCCTCAAGCGACCTCCCACAGTTCAAGTCATTCTGCAGCTCTGTCATACACTCAGACAGAGATTGCGCCGCCATGGCCGACGCCAGGGCCGGCCGCATGGCTGAGCCTGCCAGCAGAAAAAGTGCTTTGGACACCGCCTCTGTCCGCCTATCAGCTGGGTCCTTAAAAGAGGGAGACCCCTTCAAGGGAATGGTCGTAGCCTTATTCAGGCGTGCCACCGGAGGGTCCACCGCGGGGGATGCCCACTTCTTCACAAAGCTATCCTCAAATGGATAACGTATAGCGAAGCGTCTTGGCAGGGCAAAAGAATTCAGCGGATGCTGCCATTCAAGATAGACCAGATGGTCAAAAAATTGATCATAAGGGTAAGCCCTAGGGGACCTGGGCGGCCCAGCAGACCCGCAAACGTATGCGGACTCCTGCGACTCCCCAACTTGGTCCAGTCGCAAAGACGCACAGATATCTGCAATCAGTGCAGCCACCAGCACCTTTTCGCGCGCAACCGAGGCCCCCTGGTCTTCCTCGCCATCCGAGGGATCCAGCTCGCCCTCTGAGAGCTCTACGGGGGTCCCCGTGACCCCCCGAGGCCACTTCCGGTTCAGACTCTTCCCCCGAAGAAAGGGGGGAGGCGGCCGCTTTTTAGGGGCCCTTTTAACCTGGCTCGGCCCCTCCCAGGGAAAGAATTCCCTAAAAACTGCTCTCAGCTGGTCCAGGGACACCAGGGCCCCCATCGCAGGTCGCGCTGCCGCTGACTCAGCAGGAAACGCAGGGTCATCCGCCATTTTCGCCACCGGACCTGACAGGCAGAAAAAAATGCACTGACACCCCCACAATACAGCCTCACCCCCACCCCACAGAGCAACCAGGGAGACCCCGGGAGGACTGCACCCACCGCTACCAGCGCCCCAGGGAGAGCCCAGCCATACTTGCTGTTTGTTGCCCACAAGCGAGTGCTTAGTGACCGTCAGTCCCAGAGCCTGCGCCGCCTGTGCCATCCATGCTGTCCCAGGGTGAAGAGGAAGCAAACGGCTATCAGCAAGTTTTTCTTTCCAGGCACATCCAATATGGCCATCGAGCGGTCACAAGAGGCCAAAACCTGCATACAGGCCGCGACTACGGCAAAATGGCCGCCACACAGCACTAGAGGGAAAACCCCAAGAAAATGGCCGCGGCTACAGCAAAATGCCGGTGATCCGCCGCAAAATGGCGGCGGGTTGCCGCATGGCGGTTCGTAAGCGCAGGGTGTGGTGCAGGGGGAGGGGAGGCTCTAACCCAGCAAAACACCCTCCACCGGCCTGCTCAAATCGCTAAAATCGCCCAGCCCCCCCTTCCACGCCCCTAGGGGGGAGGGGGAGTCACTCACCAGTCCGACAGGCGCAGCGGGTAGCCACCCAGTTGCAGACCTTCCTCCCACTGCCGGAGAGGGATGCTGCAGGCCACAGGCCAATGGACGGGAACAAGGTCCGGTCACTGGGCATAAGGGGGGGGTCACCCCCTGGCCACCCGCATGGAACGGGCATGATGCGACGGGCCCCCGCCAAGGCTAGAGCTAGCTCGCATTGGTCGGCCGCACTGGGGGAAAAAGCAGGATACTAGAAATCCTCTATGCCCGCTTCTTGATAGCAGTCTTCATCAGATAGCTTGAAAAAAATAAAAAAGTGGTAGCAAAAAAGATGGAACCGCAGGTCCCATAAGGGAGCCAGGTCTAACTCCTTGCACTAGGCATAGAAAAACTGATATGCTATACAGAGCAGGGGGGTTATGTGGGAGAGAGAGGACGGCCCCCTGGGAGGGGCCAGCTTGCTTTCTTTCTATTTGCCTAGTCAACTCCTGGTAGGATGTGCATATAACCCACTTGTCTAATGAAGGGCTGTGTCTGACAGTGAACGTAAGAGAAATTTGCTTTTCATAGCCTCAGTTTGTGCCTTGTAGGAGCAATACAGGAGCTCACGAACGAGGAAGAGGAAATTGCATCATACAAAGTGGAGGAACTACAGAAAATTACATGTAGTTAAAACAAAGACCAAGGTGGCAGCATAACCAGAAACCATCAACTAGTGAACATCATAGCCTATATACATACAATTGTATTGCCCATATAGTAACTGCTGTAGGCAGCACAGGTAGGCTTCATTAAGTTTTCTTATTCAGATGGAGTAGTGCTATTAGCAAAGCAGACCCTGCTTTTCATCCAAGGTCTGCTTTAACACTATTGGGTTTTTTAACCCATTTTTCTGTAGTTTTGACTTTATGATCAGGGTCACAATCCTGCTGGAAAACAAATCTTCTCCTGAGACTCAGATTTTTTGCAAACTACATCAGGTTTTCCTACATGATTTTCCTTAAATTTGCAATTCATTCTAACCTCACAAGCCTTGTGGGACCTGTTGGAGAGAAACATCCCCACAACACGATACTGCCACCACCACTGCATACCTTTCAACTCTCCTGGATTCCATGGAACTGGCCCCGATTCACAAAATGCTGGCATCCCGTGGATCCAGGCTGGAGTCTCAAAGCCCAAGTACTGGAACTTGTTTGGGCACTTAGCCGCACTAATGTTCCTCACAGGGGTTTGCTAGCGCTGGGCAACCTGAGCGTTTTCCCTGCACCCCTGGGTCCCCAACACCGCAATGCCCTCTTCACAGCAGCTGTCATCTCTCCCAGCTGGCTGCCTATTTCAACAATACGTCAGAGCCGAGGGTAGCTTAAGTTCCGCTAGACTCCTCCTCAACTAATTTTTGAGCTTTCCAGATTAGCTGATCCTTAGCATAACCTTGGAAGCTGTACCTGGACCCTGCATGAGCAAGAAGTGGGGATGGCCTATAATGTGCCCTAAGAGCACTGGGCTTTGCTGAGGTGCTCTCCTAGACCCATTTGATAAAACGTGGGTTTTCTGCAGAATGCTTTACAGCAGTGGTTCTCAACCTCGGTCTTCAAGTACTCCCAGCAGGCCATGTTTTGGGGATTTTTAGATAAAATAGTTGTCCAAAATACAAGCCATTGACTCTGATTTAAAGCACCTGTGCAAGATAAAAGAAAACCTGAAAACATGGCTTGTTGGGGGTACTTGAGGACTGAGATCGAGAACCACTGCTTTACAGGTCTAGTGCTGTTGGGTAGTGGAACCCAACCCCTAAAGACTGCTTGGGGAGTTTGTCCACTGGAAGTGTAAAGGCTACCTGGATAGGGCATGTTCCCTGTTTTTTTGCCTATCTTCCTCCAGCATGTCATGCTTAGAAGGGGACCGCAGGATGTCTCAGGACCACTATCATGTAATTCCAGGTTTTGCTTTTTATTTGTGGAAGCCTGGGGTGTGCTTTAGTACTTTGGGGAGCTCCCTAAGAGGTTAATTCCGGAGTGCTGGTTGCGACACTTTGGGCTGCTGACTGGTGGAGTGAAGAAGCACAGCTCTATTTTTGTGATTGCCGTCCTGTATGCCCCTACTGAGTCTGTGCAGCCTCCCTTAGGGTTGTCTTACTGAGCATGAGGGCTGTTTTTTTGCACACAAACCTTCTCAGCCTTTCTGGCATCTTCTCAGCTGCGCCCACCCCATGATCTTCCAGAATATTCTCCTGGGCTCCTTATTGCCTTACAGTGAAAAAGTCATAGCTGGTATTGGCCATTTCTGCTTCCGCAGAGTTATGTGGGGATCCTTTGTGGAAAACCCCTCACTTGTATACTTAGTATGGTGGACCATACAGTAGGTGCAAGGGCAGCGGTCCTTCAGGCCTTACCAGCTTTTTGGGGTGGGGGGATATGTACTGTACCTGCAAAACAACCTGATATTGATAGCCCAGACCACTCTCCCCTCTCTGAGTTGCAACACATCTCAGAGTCCTCCTTAACTCCTACAGTAGTGACCCTTCTTCTCTGTTATCCAGGGAGGAATTCTCTGTTACTATGTCTGAGTTTATAGGGTAAATTTCACCCATGTTAGCTGGATCAACTCGGGGACTGCAAGTATGCACTTATGCTCATTCCTTCAGCCCTCGTTCACATTAAGGCCCCTTTCACACTAGCCACTAGTTTTGACGGGCTCCGCTGCTCAGCGGGGATCCATCCGTTTAACCCCGATGAGCCGGAGGATGACAGGACAATCTCTACACTCTGTGCACAAACCGACCTGTCAGAGCTCCGCTCTCCTCTATGGAGGATCGGATGAACACGGACCGTCTGTCCGTGTTCATCCAATCCAATCTGCCAGGCGGATGGAAAATAGGGTTTCCGTCCGTCTGTTTTTGGCGGATTGGAGTGGATTGGGTGTCAGCGGACATGTCACCGCTGACATCCGTCGCTCCATAGAGGACAATGGAGCGTCCGTTCGGGTCCGCCTGAAAAACTGACAGGCGGACCCGAACGATCCGCTCATGTGAAAGAGCCCTAACTGCGGCTTTGAAATTGCGTGACTTCAATTTAAATAAATATCTATTATTAGTAGTATTATTTTTCTTTACATACTGTCACCAGTGCAGTACAGCATTATCATGTGACTGGCGTGGTGGTAATCAGGGAGTATGTTAAAAAATATTAATAATTTTTTATTTAGTTTTTTTTTTTTTCTTTTAACATTTTTTTTGAGGTTGGGTTGATTAGGGATTTTTTTTATTTTTTTTTTACACGTTGATTGCTGTTACAGTGATGATCACCGTAAGGGCAATGTTTTGAACTGTCATGAATGGGTTTCAATCATAACAGCTATGATTGGCCCTGAGTACCAGGAGCCACAAGGGGGCGCACCAGTGCGCATGTGGCGGGCGATATACAGGTACGTTACCTGTCCAGTATAACTACTGTGGGTGGGCAGGAAGTAGTTAAGCACATTGTGTTTTTGTGTTGTGACTTGGATGAGGATCATATTTTGCAGTGAATAGGGAGAGGTATAATGATGGAAGTGGCTGCTGGATGTACTTTGTGTGCGTTCAACAGTGATCATCGCAGGTACTCACAGCCTGTGCAAATAGCCATGAATAGCTGTGGCCTCTGACAACCTGTCACTGAAGTCTATGGGCTTGTTGGCCACAGCTAGCCACTCACACCTGTCAAAAGCACCAGCGGGAAGCAATAGATTCCTTCCTTTGCCATTCACGCAAAATTCCTGTGCAAATGTAGCCTCAGTCATAAAGGTTTGTCAGGTGGCTTTTTTGAGCCCATTCTATTAACCTGTTGTTCACATGGACCTATTTACATTTGTATGCTGTGATGCCAAACCCTCAGTTGGACTGATAAAACAGATACACTGCCAGTGCTCAAGTGCTAGTGGATATAGGAAAAATGCTTGACTGGAAGCCTCCTCTAATCCAATTCTTATGATGTTAGGGGATCATCTATGGCTTTACAGCTCAAGTAATCCAGTATCCATAGTTTCAGGTGCTGCACATCTCGTATCTTAACAGCATAGACAATTGCCTTCAGATGACCCCAAAGATAAAAGTCTAAGGGGGTCAGATTGCGAAATTGCTACATGATGATGTGTTTCCCTCTTTATGCACTGAAGCTGGCACGTTCCCTGAGTTTTTCCAGCAAGATGGTGCACCACCACATTATGGGTGTCAGGTCCGAGCATTCCTAGATGAACAGTTTCCTGGAAAGTGGATTGGTTGTCATGGGCCAGTTGAATAGCCCCCAAGGTCTCCCGATCTGAACCCCTTAGACTTGTATCTTTGGGGTCATCTGAAGGCAATTGTCTATGCTGTGAAGATATGAGATGTGCAGCACCTGAAACTATGGATACTGGAAGCCTGTGCTAGAATTTCTCCTGCGGTGTTGCGATCAGTGTGTGAAGAGTGGGAGAAGAGGGTTGCATTGACAATCCAACACAATGGGCAGCACATTGAACACATTTTATAAGTAGTCAGAAACTTGTAAATAACTCATGAAAAAATAAAGTTACGTTAAAACCAAGCACACCATTGTTTTTCTTGTGAAATTCCCAATAAGTTTTATTTGTCACATGACCCTCTTCCTATTGGAAAAACAAAAGTTGGATTCAAAATGGCCGACTTTAAAATGGCCGCCATGGTCACCACCCATCTTGAAAAGTTTCCCCCCTCACATATACTAATGTGCCACAAATAGGAAGTTAATATCACCAACCATTCCCATTTTATTAAGGTGTATCCATATAAATGGCCCACCCTGTAGTTTGTTTTCATGTTTAAACCCTTCCTTACCCGGCACTTAAACCCCCCTCCTGCCCAGACCAATTTTTGGCTTTCAGCACTGTCGCATTTTGAATGACAGTTGCGCGGTCGTGCGACGTTGTACCCAAATAAAATTTGCGTCCTTTTTTTCCCACAAATAGAGCTTTCTTTTGGTGGTATTTGATCCCCTCTGCGTCATTTCTGATCGCCGCTATAAACAAAAAATGAGCGACAATTTTGCAAAAAAGAACAATATTTTTTACTTTTTGCTAAAGTACAAATCCATTAAAAAAATTATTCATAAGTTTTGGCCGATATATATTCTTCTACATATTTTTGTTAAAAAAAAAAAACCGCAATCGGCGTATATTGATTGGTTTGCGCAAAAGTTATCGCGTCTACAAACTGGGAATTGATTTATGGCGTTTTTATTATTTATTTTTTTTTACTAGTAATGGCGGCGATCTGCGATTTTTATCGGGACTGCGATATTGGGGCGGACATGTCGGACATTTTTTACACTTTTTTGGGACCAATGACATTTATACAGCGATCAGAAATTTAAATGTCCACTGATTACTGTATAAATGTCATTGGCAGTGAAGGGGTTAACCTGCAGGGGGCAGTGAAGGGGTTAAATATGTTCCCTGGGTGTGTTCTAACTGTGGGGGGGCAGGGCTGGCCGGGACATAACAGATCTAACTGATCCCAGTGACAGGGATCAGTAGATCTGCTATGTCCCCTGTCACAGAACAGGGAACCGCCGTGTTTACAACGGCGGTTCCCCGTTCTGAGGCTCCTAAAGGCGATCGCCGGGTCTCGGGCGGACATCGAGTCCGCTCGACCCACGGGCACGCTCGCGCAGCGTGCGGCGCGCGCCGCCGCTGCCGCCAGGGGACGCGCCTGGAGCGTGCGCAGTGGAGGACGTCCATGGACGTCCTCCGGGCATTTCAGGTCCGCGCTGGAGCCGTATTTCGCTATAGCGCGGACCTGGCGTGGTTAAAGAGTATATTTATTTTGATCAGTAAAATAAAAAGGTTAATCAACTTTGATTTAAAGTTTTATGTCAATAAAACAGGAAAACGTCCAAGTGGATGAATATTTTTCATATGTACTGTATCCTCTGCTGCTGTGTTTTGCCAACTGTGTATCACTCTATAGTTAAAGCAGAAGATGCAGATTTAAATTGTGAAATTATATTAATAGCTGCTTTATATTAAATACATTTTTGCATTTGGTAGTCTTACCAGTTTTTACAATTTGTAAATTTTTTCCATCAGGCAGTTGCAGCTCGGCAGTAAAAATAACCGCGCTATTTTGTGTTGTTTTTGCCACAAAATTTTTACTCATTTGGGAGGTGGGAGGAGAGCCAATGAACATGTTTTGGGGTTGTCTAACACTTTAAGGCCTCATGCACACAGGATGTTTTTTGACTGTTTTACAGCAGCTGTTTTTAGCTGTAGAGGTTTTTTTCTACAGTCAATAAACCCTCCATCATGTTATCCTATGTGTTCATGCACACATAGGCTGTTATCAACTGTTTTTAGCAGTGACGTTTTTGAGCTGTAAAAAAAAAAACCAAGACCAATGGGCTCTGAGAGACTTTTTTCAGCTGTAAAAACGTTCAAACGCGCAAAAACGCGGCTAAACATCGATCCCCTGACATTTTTAGGACTTTTTTTTAACATTCTGTGTGCATGAAGCCTAATGCTTGAACCTGTTTTCACTCTCTGTAGACTGGTTTATACAAAAACATCATTCAAGCACCACATCTTGGTCCCCCTCAGCTGATATCTAGACAGGCCATACATTATGTAATTTATTTTCCTTCACCCATGGGTTGAAGGAAAGAAAATTGCTCAATTCCCTCAGTGTTGATGCGGGAATCCCTCCTGTGGAGCTATTGTATTCTAGGTTTCCCAGCAGCCAGAATACAATGATCACTGCCACAGCTATAGTAGCAGGCAGTGATCAAGCAAAAACAAAGACAGGCTGGTTGTACTGAAGTTGATTGCCCCTCCACCTCATCCAATCGGGTTCCATTAGAAACTTCAAAGCATTCTCTGAATAGAGCCCAAACAAGCATCTGACCTCTTATGTTCAGGCAGCAGTGTGGCAGCTGCTCAGCACAGGATGCGGATGATAGTGGAGATAACTGGAGTGGCAGCATTAAAGAGGAGGTCCGCCCGTCCCTTTTAAAAATTAAAAGTCAGTAGCTACACATACTGTAGCTGCTGACTTTAAATTATAGGACACTTACCTGTCCTGGAGTCAAGTGATGTCGGCACCGCAGCTGATGTTTCCATCAGCTGTCGGGTGCTGCTGCTGCCATTGTGGGTAAGGGAATACGGCAGTGTAGCCTTTCAGCATCATGGCCGGGACCCTACTGTGCGAAGCAAGCTGCGCTCTCTCACTAGCGGGGAGGGAGGAGGGGGACCAAGCTGCTGTCGTACTTCACCGCGGCCCGGTCAGTGTTGCCAACCTCCCGCAGTGTTTTTTACTGGCAAAACATGGAAAATTTACTGGCGGAACACACTTTTTTTACTGTCAACCTGAAAAATAACAGAACTCCTGTTAAAAACTAAGACAATTGATATTTAAACACAACATGGAAACACTGACAATACCCATACCAAGTAGTTTGCTTGGTTTACACTTAAACAGTCAGCACAGCATGACAAATTATCAGACCCTGATATTTATAGACAATTGTAAAAATCACAGATTTTTACAAACTGTCAGTAAATCTACTGGCGGTTGGCAACCCTGGGCCCGGTCTCCCAAAAGTGGGGATAGGATACTTTGACAGGTATCCGCCCCCCCCCCCCAAAGGTGCCAAATGTGCCACCGGATGGGGGGGGGGAATCCGATAAGCAGAAGTTCCACTTTCGGGTGGAACTCTGCTTTAAATACAGTTATTTCCAGCTTCTAGAGTGATCCCACAGAAGTGGTATATTCATAGCTGCTTTGTCTAAGCTGGACCAGTGTGACTGTGTACAAAATGCCATACCTTCTCTAAAATTAACCATACAATATGTGTTCGCTGAGGGGGGAGGTAACTTAGTAACTCAAAAGCAATCCTGACAGACACTGGGAGAACATACAAACTCCATGCATGGAAACTAATATAAACGGCCCTGACAACTAGGAGACCTTTGTAGCAAAAGATGAAAAAATGCCTTTTGATTGCCTTCTGGGTAATCGGAAAGGAATTTATTTTTAACTGGTTAAAATTATACCATGCTGTATGGGCTTTTTCCTTCTTTTGGATCAGCTTTAATTATAAGATTCTGTATATGAAGGGTTTTTTTGTTGGTTGAGCTAGATGGACTTTTTTTTCAGCCTAACTATGTAACCAAACTAAAGGTCCTGGAAATGTACTGCATTGGGAGAGGGTCCTATACAGTATATGAACTCTCCCCCAGCCAGGATGGTACAGGAAATTAAACCTATGATATTATTAATCATACTGAAATATTACTGATGAAAACTGACACTTGAAGGTCAGAACAATGGCACTCTGGAACTTGGAGGTCACAGAGCAATGACACACAGAACTCGGGGGGGGGGTTCCAGAACAATGATACCCTGAACTTGGGGGTCCCAGAACAATGATACCTTGAACTTGGGGGTCCCATAAAAATGACACACTGATACTCAGAGGTCCCAGAACAATGACACACTGAGACTTGGAGGTCCCAGAACAATGACACACTGACACTTGGAGGTCCCAGAACAATGACACACTGACACTTGGAGGTACCAGAACAATGACACACTGACACTTGGAGGTACCAGAACAATGACACACTGACAGTTGGGGGGGTTCCTGAACAATAACAAATTGACACCTGGAGGTGCCAGAATAATGATATACTAACACTTGGGAGTACCAAAACAGCAACATGCGGAAACTTGGGGCTCCCAGATCATTGAAGCGCTGACTCATTTTTGGTATGTTCTAGAAAAGTGACACACCAACACTCGGAGGGCACAAAATATAATGCTGTTGTAACATTTTCTTGACTACTGTGCCTTTTACTGTTCCTATTTTTCCCCATTTCATTTGTGTGATGCTGTGTCAATTTTTCAATCCAACAATAAATATTATTCTGTTATGAAAGACAAATGATTGTTAAGCGTAATTGACGAAGCACAAAACCCCCAATTTGCAGACAACAGCTTCTAATTGCAAAGCTGAAGGTCAAGAGCTTTCTGATTTTTGCAAACACAGGAAAAAAAGATCTTAATTATATGTCGCTGCACTAATTACCTATCAGCAGAGGTCAGAATTTTATCCATCACAGATCGAGACTGATTGCCGTCTAAAAATCAGGAAGTGATTGAACGGAATATGCAGCAATTATACATATAAACATTTAAATCCCTCAACATATTATATTGTAAGTGTCAGGCTGCAGGCAATATTTTCACTTGTTAAACAGCTGGTTTAACAATGTTCACAATAAAAGTTACTTAGGTTCCTACATCCTTGAATAAGAAATATATGTATTTAAATTTTATGTGCTATCTTAGCTGCCACTTTAGGCTTAGCATGGGGCAGTAGACACTATTCCTCTATTGGATTGAAGTCAGCTGTGAGCTGGAAAATATTTCTGCCAACAATACTAACTTTATTTTACATTTGTAAGGAATAACATGTACCTGAAAGTTCACCAACCCGCATGTTAAAATCGGTTTCACAAACCAAGTGCTTATTAGTTTTGCTTTAAATGACTACTTTGACACTTTTTATACATATTGGCCCTGCTAAAAATTCCAGTGCCACTTGTAAGACTTTCCCTATTTGTAAAAGTCATCTTTTCTCACAGTCACATGCTGCCTTTGCCTTAAAGAAATGGATGTGTTGCAGTAGAAAGTCCCATAATGCATCATATTTCAGAAATTGTCAGAAAGGTGTGCACATTTCACATTCAGTATCAAGCTGTGCAGTTCCAGAGAAGGCAAAGGGAAGGGATGTATGTGCATGCATCCATCTGGGTTAAGAGCTGATGTCAACTTAATCAAAATTGGCTGACTTTGTCACTTTGGGCAATAAGGGGCAGCTTGGGCAGTGTGCACCAATGTTTGCAGGAGCCCAATAGGAACAATTGCAGCATCATACCCCTCTGCCAGCAGTCTTTGAAAATCAATGACAGGTTGAAATATGTGATGGCTTGAGCTTGTACTGAATGGGACTTGCGTTTAGGAACCTATGACCAGAATTGCATTCCGGGCATTTGCCCCCTGGTGCATACTGCTGTAAACTGAAATATTGCTGAGTGCACCTCCCAGCATAATTCAGCAGCAGTAGCTTTCAGACTCTCATAGAGTTTGACAAGTTGCTAGCAGCAGGGCTGGATGGTGCCCTGTGCCCTCCAGTCTCAGCTAAATGCTGGAGCTTCATTAATTGGAGCTAAATGCCCAATGTGCATGAGGCCTAAATCCGCTAAGTATATTCCAGGTGCATCAAAACAAAAGGTGTGCAGCTTCCAACATTTATATTATTTGCAATGGAACATCCTGAGCATACTGCAGTGTGCTTTCTGACAAACCAACTGCTGAGTCAAAACTATATCTCTCTAATTCACAAAGTTAAAGGATAAGATCACCCTTTAACAAAAAAATAAAAACACATTTTTTTGCAGGTAAAAAAAATGTGAATTTACTATTTTTTTGTTTTAAGAGCCTGGAAATCATTACACCAGCGATCAGCAGATTGCTGATGCCATGCAGGTCACCTGCTGACTGTCGGGGGTAAGCTGTCTGGCCCATACATCTTACATTACAGGCAGGCAGTTTTACACTGACAGGAAGAATCAATGAACTACCACAGCACCATGGTAGTTCATTGAGAACTACAAGCCGACAGCCACAAAGGCTGTTGGTAGTTGTAGTCAGGGCTGGTGCAAGGATTTTTGACACCCTAGGCGAAACCTAATTTTGCCGCTCCTTTGGCTCTGCCCCCGACTCCACCCCCTTTGCCCTGTCCATGTATATGATGGAGGTGGAGATTTCTGCAGCGCCTCTTTATCTATTTCTTTAGCCATGGTTCACGGGCCCGCACCTGTGCCTCTGGACCCGGCCTTAAGACAAATAATGGCGGCACCAGCTCAGTTCCTCATGCCAGCCGTGGTCCGCAGGTATATGGACAGGCTACAGTATTATATGGGCAGGCTAGGGTAGTATATGGACAGGCTGGGGTAGTATATGGACAGGCTGGGGTAGTATATGGACAGGCTGGGGTAGTATAGGGGCAGGCTGGGGTAGTATAGGGGCAGGCTGGGGTAGTATATGGGCAGGGGCTGGGCGCCCTGGGCGGAAGTGCGCCCTAGGCGGCCGCCTACTACGCTTAGTGTTAGAGCCAGCCCTGGTTGTAGTCCATTCATTTACAGAACACTCTGAGGGCCAGTTCACACCATAGAAACGCAGTCCAGATGCGTTCCAGGTGCTTTTCTGCATGCACTTTTTGATGCAGTCTAGTGCTCCCCCCCTCCAGTTCTGATGCGTTTTCATGCTTTCTGGTGTGTTTCTGGTACGTTCCGATGCGTTTTTATGCTTTCCAGTGCAATTCTGGTATGTTCCGGTGCGTTTTTATGCTTTCTGGTGCATTTTTGGTACGTTTTGCCCCATTCCAGTACAGTTCAGTGTAGAAAAAATGCAGCATGTTCTTTTTTTTTTTTTTTCTGGAACTGGAACACACTGAAACTGACCGCACTGGTGTGAACTATGCCATTGAAAACCATATAACTTACTTTACATGCGTTTTTGATGCAGAAAAAAACGCACTGGACCGCATGTGGTGTGAACTGACCCTCAGGGTCAGCCCTGAAAATGATAGGAGGGTTTACTACCACTTTAAGTGTGCTACAAACAATTATATGGAATGTGTTGTTGATTCCTACGATCTGCACTACATCTCTAAAGGTTACCTCTGTTGGGTCCATGCAAGAGTTCCTGTTTAATCCCAGGTTTAAAACAACACACGCATTTGACCTTTGTTGCGAGGGTCAAATTCTAAGGCTTGTTTTCTGCAGAGACCTCCTATGCCCTTTCTGCAGAGATCTCAAGTAGGGTGTTACCCAAGACAGATTCCATCTTTTTCTCCTTGCCTCCTGCGTGCTGGTTGAAATTGGATGAGAGCTGTGGTTTATATCTAAGTTCCCCATACATCTCCAGACAGAGTTGACGGAAGGATTCCTCCTGATAACCCGCAGAGGGTTATATCTGCCTGCTCAATTGACCTTACTAGGGATAGTAGGTCCATTACAGTTGGTAAGAGTATTCATTCTACTCACCCTTGCACAAGAGATGTCTTGCATGCTGTCCGGTGGTGGAACTTTAAAGCGAAACTACAGAGTTGGATGTCTCTGCTAGCATTTGAATTTTTTGGGACTTTTTGGACTCAATTTGGATTTATTTTGAAGCACTTTCTTCACGCTGCTATCTACCTTTATGAAATTTATATTTATTATTTAGGATCATTATGAAATCGATATTTCATCTTTATTGATGTTTTTGTCACTTGATGAATGTATTATGTATGATCAAAAGAGCGCGACATTGTTTTATAATTGTATGTTACAAAAGGTGAACTTATCCTTTAATGTTCCCTGCTGATTGGAGAGTTCTGTTTCTGACTTGGTGGGGGGTGTCAGGTCTTTGCAGAAAGACCCCTACTAATTTTACCAGAGTAAAGCCCCGTACATGTGGGCAGAATGTTGGGAGACAATTGCCAGTACAAAAAATACCAGCCAACGATCTGTCTGTGTATGTTGGTCTTCTGTCGGACATGCATGCTGGAAAACCAGCAGCTGGATGACTCCCAATCAGTGTTCTCAGCCAATGGCAGAGAGAGCTGATCAGAGTGTTCTGGTGGGTGGGGGGGCGTTCCCCTGTCAGAACATAACAGCTAAGTGGGGGAGACCGCTGGACTAACCTTGCATGGTTAGTACAGTGTCTACGAACGGAGCTGTCAGTTTTTTTACGAACTGAGCTGTAGTGTGTAACCAGCTTAAGGCCATGTTCACACTGGCATTAGAAACAGGCGTTTGAGGTGCATTTTTGCTGCTCTTTGAATGCCCAGTAAAGCAGCCTGCAATGGATATTATAGACAGTGGACAGAGCTGTTCACATTTGAAAAACATATAGTGTTTGCATCGCTTCGCATTGCAGTGTGGCAAAAAAGAATCTACATGTAGTTTGTCAACTCCTTCCATTCAAGTCTATGGTAAAGCGCCATAAACATGGCTGTAGCATTTACAACATGCTTACAGTACATTTGAGAAATTTTAATCAAAGTAGGGTGGAAGGTGGAATATCAGGTAAAAAAAAATCATTTGGTGGGGGTGCTGACAAAAGACAGTCTTTTCTGCTCAAGCTATGGCTGCATTCTAAATAAAATTATCTATGGAGGGGGTAGGAGCGGCCGGCTTAGCGGCTCTCTGAGGCTGCATTCACACCTGAGCAACACGTTTCCGGGCATATTTGAAGCGTTTTGTCACGCAGCATTGGGCATTTGCAAACGCCCGATGTCGCGCTAACACGGGCATTTGACACTTTTCCATTGATCCTATATCAATAGAAAAGTGTCAGAAATTCCAGAATATGCCCGATTCGCGCAACAAAAATACCTCCGGGAGTAGTTTGAGCTTCAGGCGATTTTGAGTGGAGATGTGAACCATCTCCATTCAGAAATATAGATTTTTTCCCCTCCAGCGTTTTGTAGCTTCAGGCATATTTGAGCTACAAAACGCTCAGGTGTGAATGGAGCCTAATGCCCCGTACACACGGGACGACGATCGTACGTACGATCGTCGCAAATCGTATGTTGCATAATGTAAATAGCATACTGACGTGCACCCGACGGTCGTACATACATAGCAGCAGGGCACACATGCCCCGTAATCCGAGGTAAGTGTGGACTCGCAAAACATCGAGTTTATACGGACTTCGATGTTTTGCGACCTCCCCTTTTTTAGATATAAAGACTTACCTCTACCAAGTGTAGAGGTGAGTTTTAGCGGACTTCGAGTTTGATGAGGGCCTCCATAAAAACAACGCGCTTAGCCCGTATAAGACCTTAAAGACTGTGAAAAGATAACTATATCCTAGTTACCTTTTCACAGTTTACGGGCACAATCGCGCTGTAGCCCGCAAACGTTTACGGGTTACGACGCACTG
>BLSH010397615.1:1280960-1294388 GCA_018402905.1 Glandirana rugosa | reverse complement strand
GGGGAGACCGCTGGACTAACCTTGCATGGTTAGTACAGTGTCTACGAACGGAGCTGTCAGTTTTTTTACGAACTGAGCTGTAGTGTGTAACCAGCTTAAGGCCATGTTCACACTGACATTAGAAACAAGCGTTTGAGGTGCATTTTTGCTGCTCTTTGAATGCCCAGTAAAGCAGCCTGCAATGGATATTATAGACAGTGGACAGAGCTGTTCACATTTGAAAAACATATAGTGTTTGCATCGCTTCGCATTGCAGTGTGGCAAAAAAGAATCTACATGTAGTTTGTCAACTCCTTCCATTCAAGTCTATGGTAAAGCGCCATAAACATGGCTGTAGCATTTACAACATGCTTACAGTACATTTGACAAGTTTTAATCAAAGTAGGGTGGAAGGTGGAATATCAGGTAGAAAAAAATCATTTGGTGGGGGTGCTGACAAAAGACAGTCTTTTCTGCTCAAGCTATGGCTGCATTCTAAATAAAATTATCTATGGAGGGGGTAGGAGCGGCCGGCTTAGAGGCTCTCTAAGGCTGCATTCACACCCGAGCAACACGTTTCCGGGCATATTTGAAGCGTTTTGTCCCGCAGCATTGGGCATTTGCAAACGCCCGATGTCGCGCTAATACGCGCATTTGACACTTTTCCATTGATTCTATGTCAATAGAAAAGTGTCAGAAATGCCAGAATATGCCCGATTCGCGCAACAAAAATACCTCCGGGAGTAGTTTGAGCTTCAGGCGATTTTGAGTGGAGATGTGAACCATCTCCATTCAGAAACATTGATTTTTTTCCCCTCCAGCGTTTTGTAGCTTCAGCCATATTTGAGCTACAAAACGCTCAGGTGTGAATGGAGCCTAATGCCCCGTACACATGGGACGACGATCGTACGTACGATCGTCGCAAATCGTTGCATAATGTAAATAGCATACTCACGTGCACCCGACGGTCGTACATACAACTTGCGACCGGCCGAACGTGATGACGCGAACGAGCGTATAAAGAGGAAGTGCTGGTATCGTAGCGTCACCCTTTGGGGGCTCCTTCATCTAATTTCGTGTTAGTTGAAGTGGACTTGGCGCAAGCGTGTTAAGCACAATACAACTTGTTGTACCCAACTGCTCTACACACGATACAACGGTCGTATGTGAGCTTGTTGGTACGACCAAGTTTTGTAGTCTGCTCATACAACTCCCATGTACGACCGTCGTATGTTCGACTGTTGAAAGCGCGCACACAAACGGTCAATTTCGCATACAACGTTCGTGAGTACGACGCGTTGAATGCGATCGTCGTCCCATGTGTACGAGGCTTAAGAGGCTGACTGGGTGCTGGTCCAAGCATGTGGGCAGATCCCGACTTCATTGTTGCGATCTTGCCCCAGCTTGCTGTCTGCTGAGAATGGGTCACAGGTGTGCAGAACGAACTGCACTCCTGTGACCAACAGAAGTATAGCCAAACGAGCTTTGGCTGTACTCCTTTAAGAAGTTTTGGAAAGTTTTCTCTACTTTTCTTTGTAAAAAGATTTTTATCCAGCCCAAGAGAGGTTAAAGATAGAGAGGTTTGAAATCTCACAAGCGGCTTTTTCCACCTGTGAGTCGGAAGGCTGAGATAGTGCTCTGTGGAATTTGGCAGGAGAGGTAAGAGCGAAAAGCACTTGGGAGCCAGTATTCAGATAGAAGTACACTTCACATGTGAAGATTTGTTTTTCTGCAAATTGTGATAAGAAAATTAATTCATGCAAATTGGGGCTCCAATGCAAAGCGTTGCCAGGAAAGATATATTCAACTTAAAATAGCAACTCCACTTGAAAAAAGAAAAAAAAAAAAAAAAGAAAAAAAATCTCTTTCCAGGCATATAGCCGCTGAATTTCTAATGTTGCAAGCAAAAACCAAACAGAATTGTGCATCTATAGTGTGGATCCAGCTGCCTCTTATATGAAAAATGAACTGAAACATGTTCTTTGTGTGTTTTCACACATTTGCTGAGCAGCTAATCACATTAATGCAACCTTGTGCATTTCAAAATCATGTGTTTTCCCACACTGCACAAAACATGCCACTTTTTGCAGGCACGCACATGTGCTGTTAATTCCTAATGGCTCCCCCCATGCACAAATGTGTGCATTCATGCCCACCAAAACTCATGATGGCGCAGTACCACAGTTTAATGGGCTGGCCTAAAACCCGGCACGTTGAGACATGCAAGAAAATGTGTGCACTCAGACCTGATGGGAACGAGTCCTCAATGTTTATGGCTAATCTAACTGGTAATTGTGTCGTCATGCAACACTGCACCAAAATGAAATTTATATAATTTTTTTTTCACTTAAATAGGGCTTTCTCTTACGTTCACTAACAGACGCAGCCCTTCATAGACAAGTGGGGTTATATGCATATCCTACTAGGAGTTGACTAGGCAAATAGAAAGAAAGCAAGCTGGCCCCTCCCAGGGGGCCCTCCTCTCTCTCCTATATAACCCCCCTGCTCTGCTTAGCATATCAGTTTTATTATGCCTAGTGCAAAGAGTTAGACCTGGCTCCCTTATGGGACCTGCAGTTCATCTTTTTTGGTACCGCTTTTTTATTTTTTTTCAAGCTATCTGATGAAGACTGCTATCAAGAAGCCGGCTGGGGCATAGAGGATAGCTAGAATCCTGCACTTTCCCCAGCACGGCCGACCGTTGCGAGCTAGCCCTAAGCCTTGGCGGGGTCCGCCGCATCATGCCCGTTCCGTGCGAGCGGCCAGTGGGTGACCCCCACTTGCGCCCGGTGACTGGATTTGGTTCCTGTCCAGGGGCCTATGGCCTGCAGCATCCCTCTCCGGCATGGGAGGAAGGTCTGCGACTGGGTGGCTACCCGACACGCCCGTCGGACTATTGAGTGACCCCCTCTCTTCCCCCTAGGGGCACGGAGGGGGGGCGTTGGGCGTATTTTAGCGTTTTGGCCGGCCAGTGGAAGGTGTTCGCTGGGCTAGTGCCCCCCTGGGTGTCCTCGCCCCCCTCCTACACCCCCTCCCCCCTGCACCGCACCTCGTGCGTTCGTACCGCCGTGCGGCGATCCGCCCGCCATTTTGCGGCGGATCACCGCCATTTTGCTGAGGGTTTCCCTCTAGTGCCAGCAGCGGCCATTTTGCCATAGTCGCGGCCTGCATACAGGCTTTGGCCTCTTGTGGACGTTTTCGGCGGCCATATTGGATGTCCCTGGAGAAGTAAAAAACGTGCTGCTGCCGTTTTGCTTCCTCTTTCACTTGGGACAGTGTGGCTGACTACAGACGGCGCAGGCTTCTTACTGGCGGTCCTTAAGCACTCCTGCTGGGAGCAGCGCTTGTGGGCAAAACAGCAAGTATAGCTGGGCTCTCCCTGGGGTGCTGGTAGTGGTGGGTGCAGTCCTCCTGGGTCCTGGGGTCTCCCTGGCGTTCTGTGGGGTGGCGGTGGGGCTGCATTGTGGGGGTGTCAGGTCATTTTTTCTAATTTGACTGTCAGTTCCGGTGGTGCGATGCCAGATGACCCTGCGGGTCCTTCTGAGGAGGAGTCAGCGGCAGCGCAACCTGCGCTGGGGACCCTGGTGTCCCTGGACCAGCTGAGAGCAGTATTTGGGGAATTTCTTCCCAGGGTGGGGCCGAGCAGTGTCCGCCTCCCCCTTGTTCCTCAGGGGAAGAGTCCAAACCAGAAATGGCTTCGGGGGTCACGGGGACCCCCGTGGAACTCTGAGGGCGAGCTAGTTCCCTCAGACGGTGAAGAGGACCAGGGGGCCTCGGTTGCGCGCAAAAAAGCGCTGGTGGCCACACTGATTACTAATATCCGTGCGTCCCTGCAACTGGACCAAGCAGGGGAGTCGCAGGTGTCCGCATACGTTTGCGGGTCTGCTAGGCCACCCAGGTCGCCTAAGGCTTAACCTTATGATAAATTTTTTGACCACCTGGTCTATCAGGAATGGCAGCGTCCGCAGAATTCCTTCGCCTTACCTAAACGCTTTGCTATACGCTATCCCTTTGAGGATAGTTTTGTGAAGAAGTGGGCATCCCCCGCAGTGGACCCTCCGGTGGCTCGCCTGAACAAGGCAACGACCATTCCTTTGGAAGGGTCTCCCTCGTTTAAGGACCCAGCCGAAAGGCGGACGGAGGCGGTGTCAAAGGCACTTTTCCTGTTGGCAGGATCAGCCATGAGGTCGGCCATGGCGGCTCAATATCTGTCTGAGTGCATGGTGGAGCTGCAGAATGATTTGGAATGTGGCAGGATGCTTGAGGCGTCGCAGAGAGCAGACAATTTGTTTCAGGGTCTTCGGTACCTGTGTGATGCAGCTCTGGACCTGCTTCCCATGTTGTCTAAAATATCTGTTTTTGCAGTCATTATCAGACCAGTACTCTGGTTACGTTCGTGGTCGGGTGACCACGCGTCCAAGAAGGGTCTTGCGGATCTTCCCTTTCAGGGTGGTCGTCTCTTTTGGCCACAGTTGGATGAAATCATCAAGGATTTCACTGAAGGGAAGAGCACTTTTCTTCCGGAGCCCAGGCGGCAGGAGTTCTGCCGCAAGCAGGGTCCTGCCTCTTCGGGTCAGAAGAGGTGTTTTCGTGTCCCTGGCACAGCGGACAAGGGGTCGTGGCCCGGCAAGCCTGCCGCAGGGGCCGGTAAACGACCCTGGCAATGCAAGAACGAAAAGACAGAGGACAAGTCCTCTTCTGCATAATGGGTTGCCCCCACCCGAGCTTCGGGTGGGGGGACGTCTTCTGGGGTTCGCAGACAGGTGGACTGCCCGCATTTCCGGCCGGTGGGTGCAAGAAGTGGTGTCCTCTGGGTACAGGATAGAGTTCAGCACTCTACCCCCAGACAGGTTCTTCCCATCGAACTTGAGACTCCCTCAGGGGCGTTGGGAGGCCCTCCTAAGGGCTGTTTAGGCACTCTCCGACCAGGGGGTGATCGTGCCAGTACCTCAGTTGGAAAGGTTTCACGGTTTCTACTCCAACCTATTCGTGGTCCCGTACCTCCATGTTCCCATTTGTCTCCGGTACCAGCGCTTCCTGCGCTTTGCGGTGGGAGATCTCCATTACCAATTCATGGCACTTCCCTTCGGTCTGGCCTCGGCTCCTCAGGTGTTCACCAAGCTGGTGGCCCCGGTGCTGGCGCTACTGAGTCAGAGAGGCATTGCGGTGGTAGCATACCTAGACGACCTGCTCCTGAGAGCAGAGTCTGCTTCGGCTCTGGAGGAGAATGTGGCTATCACCATGACCTCGTTAAAGGACTTCCGCTGGCTGATCAATCTGCATAAGTCGACGGTGACACCGCCCTGTCGCCTGGAATACTTGGTTCTGATTCTGGATACGGAGCAGGCGAAAGTGTTCTTACCTCCGGCCAAGTTACTAACACTGCAAGCAGCGGTGTGAACCCTGCTGTCACGCCGGTGGTCCTCCTTACGGTTTTGTATGCGGGTGTTGGGGCTTATGGTTTCAGCCTTTGAGGCTGTACCCTACGCCCAGAGTCACACTGGGCTGCTTCAACGAGCGATTTTGTCTCGGTGGGACAAGTCTCCACTGTCCTTAGACCAGCTGATCAGATTGGGTCCTCAGACCAGAGGGTCGTTGACCTGGTGACTTCGGGCCCTGGCTCTGACATTGGGGAAGTCTTTTCTTCCCCTGAATTGGCCGATAGTCACGACGGACGCCTCAGGGGTGTCCTGAGGCAGCTGTCTGCTCAGGGCCGTTGGTCGGCGCAGGAATCTCGCCTTCTGATCAATGTGCTAGAACTGAGGGTGATCAGGCTCTGCCTCTCCCACTGGACGGTAAGGTTGCGTGGCCTCCTGGTTCAGGTTCAGTCGGGCAACGCCACAGCAGTGGCGTATGTGAACCATCAGGGAGGAACGAGGAGCTCGGCAGCGGCTGCGGAAGTGGCTCTCATTCTGGGATGGGCAGAACTTCATGTGCCGGCGATTTCCGCCATTTACATTCCGGGCGTAGAGAATTGGCAGGCGGACTTTCTCAGTCGCCAGACACTGGATCAGGGGGAATGGTCCCTACATCCAGAAGTGTTCCGCCAGATTTGCCACAAGTGGGGCACGCCAGATGTGGACCGCATGGCGTCTCGATTCAATCACAAGGTGAAAACTTTTGTGTGCAGGACGAGAGACCCGCTGGCGGCCGCCACGGACGCGCTGGTAGCGCCTTGGTGTCGGTATCGACTTCTGTACACGTTTCCTCCCATCAAGCTTCTACCGTGGTTACTGCGCAGGGTGGAAGCGGAGGAGATTCCGACAATCCTGGTGGCTCCGGATTGCCCTCGGCGTCCTTGGTACGCCGACGTGGTGCGAATGGTGGCAGATGTTCCCTGGCGCCTTCCGCTGCGCGAAGATCTGTTGTCTCAGGAACCCATCTTGCACCCTGCTTTACCCTCGCTGGCTTTGACGGCTTGGCTATTGAGTCCCAGGTGTTGAGGGATAGGGGTGTCGCTGACTCAGTGATCCCTACCATGATTAAAGCGCACAAGTGTACTGCGCGCAAGATTTATCATCACACCTGGAAGGCCTATATTGCTTCGTGCGACTCATGTTGTGTCCCAGGTGCTGGCTTTTTTGCAGCAGGGCCTGGATAAAAAGTTGCCATTGAGTACTCTCAAGGGTCAGATTTCGGCTCTGGCGATTCTCTTTCAGCGGCCTTTGGCGTCACATTTGTTGATTCGTACATTTGTACAGGGTGTACCCCATGTGGCTCCTCAGGTAAGGTCGCCTATGGCACCGTGGGATTTGAATTTGGTACTTTCTGTACTGCAGAAACCGCCATATGAGAATATGCAATTGCTGTCGCAGAAGGTGGCTTTCTTGGTGGCCATTACATCCGCTAGGTGGGTATCTGAGCTGGCAGCGTTGTCTTGCAAGTCTCCTTACTTGGTCCTTCACAAGGACAAGGCGGTCTTGCGCCCTTCTCCTTAGTTTCTACCAAAGGTGGTTTCTTTTTTTCACATTAATGAAGATATTGTTCTTCCTTCGTTATGTCCGCACCCATTGCATCCTAAGGAATTTGAGTTACATTCATTGGATGTCGTGAGGGCTTTGCGGGTGTATTTGGCGGCTACAGCTTCCTTGCGGAAGTCTGACGCATTGTTTGTGCTGATGGATGGTCCGCGCAAAGGTTTGGCGGCCTTGTCGGCTACTGTTTCTCGTTGGATCAGACAGACCGTGACCCATGCTTATACTGTTCGGGGCAAGGTTCCCCCTTTTCCAGTCACGGCTCATTCCACCAGGGCTGTTAGCACTTCCTGGGCTTTCAGACACCAGGCTTCGGTGTCACAGGTGTGCAAGGAGGCTACTTGGGCCTCGGTGCACACATTTACTAAGTTTTATAAAGTTGATGTGTCAGCATCTTCGGATGCTGCTTTTGGCCGTAAAGTTTTACAGGCGGCAGTGTAGGCGCAACTGGCGCCTCCTGAGAGGTACAGTTGTCGTTTACCCACCCCTCTTTACTGACACAGCTTTGGGACATCCCCACTTGTCTATGAAGGGCTGCGTCTGTCAGTGAACCTAAGAGAAAAAGGGATTTTATTAAAACTTACCGTAAAATCCTTTTCTCTGAGTTCACTGACAGATGCAGCCCTCTGTGGTGCATTTGTATGGCTTGTTACGAACTAATTTGCTAAGCAGAGCAGGGGGGTTATATGGGAGAGAGAGGACGCCCCCCTGGGAGGGGCCAGCTTGCTTTCTTTCTATTTGCCTAGTCAACTCCTAGTAAGATGTGCATATAACCCCACTTGTCTATGAAGGGCTGTGTCTGTCAGTGAACTCAGAGAAAAGGATTTTACGGTAAGTTTTAACAAAATCCCTTTTTCTTTTAGTGGTATTTGATCATTTTTATTTTTTGCGATATAAATGAAAAAAGATTGAAAATTTTGAAAACAAAATATTTTTTACTTTCTGCTATAAAACATATTAATTAAGAGAAAAAATCTAATTTATTCATAAATTTTGGCCAAAATATATTATTCTACATGTCTCTAAAAAAAAATAAATCTCAATAAGTATATATTGATTGGTTTGAGTGAAAGTTAGACTATCTACAAACCACTTTTTTTTTTTTTTTACTACTAATGGTGGTGATCAGCTACTTATAATGGGACTGCGATAGTGCGGCAGGCAGTCTGACACTGAAAGTGGGAACTGACTAACTGACATCACCAGTGACACTAATAAAGTAATCCGTCATAATACTACACACTGTCACTGTACTAATGACACTGTCTGGGAAGGGGTTAACATCTCGGGTAATCAAGGAGCTAAATGTGTGCCTAACCAGTGTTAATATGTGTAATGTGTGCTGCTTTTTGCTAAATATCTCTGTTTCTTATCCTTGCTGTTCCCTCTGTATAGATCTCTGTGTTGATTGGCAACACAGGGCTCTGGGCTGTTATTGGATAAGGTCAGCCATCAGGTGACAAACTCCCGCTGTGTGAAACCACAGTGGGAGTCGGTGGGGGCGCAAATACTCGTGCCCTAAACCTGGAAGCGTGCCTGTACGGGCCGCCTGGCTGGCAGTCCGGTAGTAGTTAAAGTGGAGTTCCAATCAAAATTTATATATTTCAAATCCTCTCTGCATGATGAATCACCTTTGGAAAAAGAAAACATTTTATACTCACCCTAAGTGCCTTGTTACTATGTGGTCCCTGTAATCTTCCACTTCCTGATCCGCCGCACTCTGCATCACTTCCTGCCTCACCTGGGCTCATGGGAGATGTGAGTAATCATTTCCAATGAGTCAGTGGGCATCCCTGAGCTGTAAAATCGCATTATTTCCAGACAGAAAATGACACGATTTTGTGGGGGAGAGACATGTTATCTATGTTGCCATAGCAATGGGGCGGGACCTTCCTCCATCACTGCCCATTGTTATGGCAACGAGACATACAATCGAGATCGAGAGGCGCATGCCGGTTACCCAGCATTCACCTTATCCAGGAAGAGACTCGAGGAGGGTGCGAGTGGGCTTCACATACCCACATCTAAGATGGGAACTCCCAGTAGAGAAAAAAATCAGCAATGTAAGTACAAAATAAATAGGAAGACTACCCAGATTTAAAGCTATCAAATACCTTATTTGTGTAATGAATACTCACTAGGTGGATGCCAGCAAAAAAAAAAAAAAATGATGTGGTCAGAACTCTGCTTTATTGTACTGCAGTGTGTTGCTATCTGTTGCAGGACTGTCACGTATATGGTGGTGGAGTCTGACAGTGCAGTGGTCAACCTCTCCTGCGGCCATGGTTTTGGAACCCCTGGTAGAGTGGACAGGAAGTTCTGGAGCGCAGGGGGGCATGAGGGCTGGAGTGGACTCAGGTGATGATGTGAGGATCCTCCAGAGGTTCGTGCTAGGCAGAAGGTTGGTCGTGCAGGCTGGGTCAGTAACTGGTGGACAAGTGTGGTACAGTTGGAGCAGGCAAGCGGGTAGTCAGGTACAGGCAGGGTCGTCAACAAGCGGCCAGCAGAAGTACCAAAGGATCAGGCAGAAGGGTCATAGACAAGCAGAGGGTCGTGCTGGCAGAGTTCAAACAAGGTCGGGCAAGCCGGGTTACAGGTGCAGGAAATCTCAGAAGTAACAGCAACACTCTGGGAACGCTGTAGAACGGACAGCATCTGCTGCAGGGTGTAGGCAGCTCAAATAGACTGATTGGCGTAGACGGGCGCAGCCCACAGAAGGCAGAAATGGTCAGGACATCATCTTCCTAACAAGGACACTGTAACATTCTGATAAAACAATGCTCATTGTTTTATCGCAACACTTTGGTGTGAACAGGCCCTATACAAAGCAAGGATTTTGGCTTTGTTTACTTTTAGAATGTCACCCTAAATCAAACAGAATAAGCTGTGTAGAGTGAATTTAATTGAGTGAGGAAAAGTCATGCTCTGCTAATGCTAACACATTGACCCCTCTGAAGACAGTTCAGTGTAAAAACTCTGGGAAGAATGAGCACAGCAACAAGACACATAGGGATCTTGTGGCACTAGCAAAGTCCTTCACAGGCAAACATATTTTCTAGATGTTCTACCCAAGCTCTTCTGGATAAGCACAAAGAAACCAGACCAAAAAAAGTAGTGATCGACTAAGCAACCTTTGTGCAGTAGATGAAAGGCATCTCATGCTGACTTCCCTTTGAAATCCAAAGATGTCTAGTGGCACCATCAGCTCAAATGTGGCAGAAACCAGTGGGACCCTTGGTACATCTATCTACAGTCCAGGGAAGTTGTGGTCTTCATGGAGGATTTGCAGCTAAAAAGCCATAGCTTTGGAAACTAAGTCATGCAACTTCACTATACAAGAACTGTGCAGAACAATGGTAGCAGGTGCTCTGGGCTAATGACTCAATTTTAAGTAATAAACACAATTTCAGCGCCAACCTCATGTGCACCAAATACTAATAACATGAAATAAAAATAAAGATAAAAATACACATAGAATTCCACAGATGAACTTTCAAATCTTAATCAAGTGCAAAACAAAGTCCACCACTGTCCATCAAAATAATGATAGTCAACTGATGATGTGATAAAGTGACGATTGTGCTCTTCAGTGAATCACATAGATAAGTGCAAAAATTGTGCAAAAAGCGTGCCAGGTGCCAGGATCCCTCTTGTGTCCCCACTCACAGGAGCAAATGGACCCACTGCTTTGCAGTCAGCAGGTCAAAAACGCAGGGTGGTGATAAACGGTGGTTCCTGGCTGAACACTGGAGCAGAAGTATACGGCTCTTTCCCAGCTACTGGCAAATCTTGATGGCTCAAAAAAGCAAGGGGACAACCATAGTGTATACCGTATAACACTATTTATATATTTATAAATATATTTTATATATTATATTTATATAACTGCATCCATACACAACGTGCAGACTATTTGGAAAGCGTCTGCCTCTCACAAGCCGCCGTTGGATGTGATGCAACCAGCTACGGAGGACTGGAAGTGATGTCAACGCGTTTCGCTTCCTGTGTCAAAGCGTCATCACGGACGTTGATTTCCGGCCGTTCTCCATGTATTTATCCATAGAGGAACCACCTACCAGATCAGCACAGCTGAAAAGGGTTTCCCTCATAGACAGACACCTCCGTCCAACGCAGCTAACCGCACCACGCCGCCATCTAGTGGCGGAAATGAGGAGCTACACTAGTCATTCCAAACAATGAATGCAATGGATAAAATTGAATAACAAATTAATAGCAACCATTATTGGAGACACATGCGGGTACAGAGCAGTTGCAGCACATTACATGTCCCAACCTCGCACATACCTCCACAATGAAGCATACATAAAATATAAAATATAACTAAAATTAATTACAAAAAACCTACAGAAACATAAAATATATTAAAAATAATTTAAAATAAACATCAATAAATGCAATACATAACCTAAAAGAATTGTATTGAAGAATAAGTAGCTACGACTTGAATAATGGTATAGATAAGATGCACACAGCAACTCCTCTATTAGGAAAGCAACTAAATGCCTCCTGATTACAGGTATCCCTCCATATGGATACAATTTGGCAAGCTAATTTTAGGACCTTATGAATGTCTAAATCTAAGAGGCATGGAGGGGGGGTGGCAAGTCTCCAGGTGGCTAAATATGGAAAGCCCTGACCCATCCCCTTGGCGGGGGGGGGGGGAAGGAATGTGAAAAAGAGAGATAAAGGAGAGTCACACACCAAGGAGGGATAGAATCTTGAAAGAACCTCACCAATTTGCTAAAAAGCAGTTTATATCCAAATAAATATTAAGCCCCAGCGGATCCAAAGTGCCCATCCTATGGATCCACTGGGACTCGTTACGTGATATAGCTCTGGTGCGATTCAATCCCCTCCAGTGTTCCTCTACTCTATCAATGCCACAAAAGGTCAAAACACTGGGGTCTCTATTGTGGCAATGTCTAAAATGGTTTGATAGGCTGTGATGTTTGAAGCCCTTCTTGATATTGTAGACATGCTCCCTTAGTCGATCCCGGAGTCTACGTGTAGTGCGGCCAATGTATTGCAGGCCACATGGACACAAAAGGAGATAGGTGACAAACGATGTGTCACACGTGACACATTTCTTAATTTGGTACACTCTTCCCGTGGTTGCAGATGTGAAATGTGCAGTCCTCCGTTCCCGAAAACGGGAGACCTTGCACATGACACATCTACCACAACTAAAAAAACCCACCTGATCGAGGAATGTAAAAGTTTTGACAGGGGGATCTATTACATTATGGACCAATCTTAGACGTAAAGATGGAGGTCTTTTATAGATAAATTGAGGTTTCTTAGGTATAATACCTTGGAGTGTTTTATCTCGCAAAAGCAATGGCCAATGGGTCCGAATGATTTTTTCGAATTGCTTATATTCCCTAAAGAAGCCGGTCATAAAGGATAAGCCCAGGTCCAGTTCCCTGGGTGGCTTATCTTTAAACAAAGTTTCCCTATCTGTGTCCCTAATGGCCAATTTGGTGTTTTCCAGAGATTTCCTATTATATCCTTTTTCGACAAATCATTCAAGGATTACTTGCGCCTGCATGTCATAGTCATCAAGAGTGTTGTAGTTCCGTCTAATCCTGAGCATTTGACCCCTTGGGATGCTGTTCAACCACTTGGGATGCTGTTCAACCACTTGGGATGCTGTTCAACCACTTGGGATGGTGACAGCTCCCAAGGGGTATGTATCCATTACGGTCAACCTCTTTAAAAAACGTCCTGGTGCAAAGTCTATCCTCCCGCTTATAAATCGTCAGATCCAGGAAATTGATAAAATCTTTATCAATTTGCTCTGAAAAAGATTCCTACCGCATTGTCTCCCATTTGGTTGAGGAAACTTTCAAGAGACTCACGTGTGCCCTCCCAGATAACGAGAATGTCGTCAATATATCTTTTATACATCTTGAGCTGTGGGGGAGGATTAACAAAAATAGCCTTTGCCTCCCACCAGCTCATAAAGATATTTGCGACTGAGGGGGCATACTTGGCCCCCATTGCAACTCCCTTAACCACTTCAGCCCCGGAAGGATTTCCAGCTTTAGGACCGGAGCCCTTTTTGCGATTCGGCGCTGCGTCGCTTTAACTGACAATTGCGCGGTCGTGCGACGTTACCCCCGGTTCATACGGGGGAGTCAGCGTTTATAGAAATACTCGACCACCCTCCGTTTCCGATAAAAACAATTAGGAGGGGGTGTCGAGTTCTACATATTTTCTATATAACTGCTGTAAGAGCAATAGACCCTCCCGTGTGCACTCAGAGAACTTTCAAAGGAGTTGGTTTACCCTCTGTTACGCCATCCTTAGAAAAAGTCTCGTTTAACTATTTCTAAAATAGTTAAAGGACCTAGACTGCTAAATATTCGCCCTCCTATCTGAAACGTGGTCCTGCAAAAAATTTCTCCAACTGGCATTACCTATGTATGGGGAACCCTCGACAGTGGTAGGGTTC
>BLSH010397615.1:1231497-1273307 GCA_018402905.1 Glandirana rugosa | reverse complement strand
CGATTCTGTCAAGGTGGGACAAATCTCCCCTTTCTCTGGACAGGCTGATCCGTTTGGACCACCAGACCAGGGGATCACTGACTTGGTGGCTCCAGCTCTGACTCTGGGAAAGTCTTTTCTTCCACTCAACTGGTCGATTGTAATGACGGATGCCAGCCTGACGGACTGGGGAGGGGTGTTGGGTCAGTTGTCTGCTCAGGGCCGTTGGTCAGCTCAGGAAGCTCGACTTCCGATAAATGTGTTGGAACTGAGAGCGATCAGGCTTTGCTTGTCCCGTTGGTCGACAAGGCTGCATGGCCTCCCTGTCCGGGTTCAGTCGGACAATGCCACAGCTGTGGCGTATGTGAACCATCAAGGAGGGACAAGAAGTTCCGCGGCAGCTGCAGAGGCTGCTCTGATTCTCCGCTGGGCGGAACAACACGTTCCGGCGCTCTCCGCGATTTACATACCGGGAGTGGAGAACTGGCAGGCGGACTTTCTCAGTCGCCAGACACTGGACCAGGGGGAATGGTCCCTGCATCCGGAGGTGTTTCGCCAGATTTGCTGCAAGTGGGCCAGGTTCAATCACAAGGTCGAGACCTTCGTGTGCAGAACAAGAGATCCGTTGGCGGTCGCCACGGACGCGCTGGTGGCTCCTTGGGGTCAGTATCGGTTAATATACCTCTTCCCTCCCCTCAAGCTGTTGCCTCGGGTTCTGCGCAGGATAGCTGCGGAGGGTATTTCGACGATCCTGGTCGCTCCCGATTGGCCTCGGCACACTTGGTACACCGATCTGGTTCGGATGGTGGCGGACGCCCCTTGGTGGGTTCCGCTTCGTGAAGACCTGCTGTCCCAAGATCCCATCTTGCACCCTGCTTTACCCTCGCTGGATTTGACAGCTTGGCTATTGAGGCCCAGGTATTATGGGATCGGGGAGTCGCTGAATCTGTAATCCCTACTATGCTTAAGGCACGTAAGTGCACTTCGCGCAAAATTTATCACAGGACCTGGAAAGCCTATATTGCATGGTGTGAAGCGGGGGGTTGGAACCCTCGCTCTTATTTGGTGTCCAGGGTGCTGACTTTTCTGCAACAGGGACTGGACAAGAGCCTGGCATTGAGTACGCTCAAGGGCCAGATTTCGGCCTTAGCGGTCCTTTTTCAGGGACCTTTGGCTTCCCATTTGCTGATCCGCACATTTGTACAGGGTGTACGTCATGTGGCTCCCCAGTTTCGGCCGCCTCTGGCACCGTGGGATTTGAATCTGGTGCTCTCTGTTTTACAGAAACCACCGTATGAGAAGATTAGGGACATTCCCTTGTCCCTTTTGTCGCAGAAGGTTGCCTTCTTAGTGGCTGTCACATCCGTGCGACGGGTGCCAGAATTGGCTGCCTTGTCTTGCAAGCCCCCGTACTTGATTCTTCATAATGACAAGGCGGTGTTGCAACTTCCGCCTTCTTTCCTTCCGAAGGTGGTCTCTTCTTTTCATTTGAATGAGGATATTGTCCTTCCTTTCTTATGTCCTCACCCAAAACATCCTAAGGAATTTGAGTTACACTCTTTGGATGTGGTGAGGGCCCTGCGGGTTTATTTGAGTGCTACAGCTTCTTTTCGGAAGTTTGACTCGTTGTTTGTGTTACCCAGGGCTCCAAAAAGGGTTCGGCAGCCTCATCGGCTACAATTTCCCGTTGGATTAGACAGACCGTGACCCATGCGTATGAGCTTCGGGGCAAGGTTCCCCCTTTTCCGGTCACGGCTCATTCCACCAGGTCGGTCAGTACCTCCTGGGCGTTCAGGCACCAGGCTTCGGTGTCTCAGGTGTGCAAAGCGGCCACTTGGGCCTCAGTGCACACGTTTACTAAGTTTTACAAAGTTGATGTGTCGGCATCTGCGGATGCTGCTTTTGGCCGCAAAGTTTTGCGAGCAGCGGTGTGAGTGCGTCTGGCGCTCCCTGAGAGGGTTCTGTTGGGTACAGTTGTTGTTGTTTGCCCACCCCTCTAGTTTTTTGGCACTGCTTTGGGACGTCCCCACGTGTCATTTAAGAAGAGCTGCGTCTGTCAGTGAACGTAAGAGAAAAAGGAATTTTATTATAACTTACCGTAAAATCCTTTTCTCTGAGTTCACTGACAGACGCAGCTCCCACCCCTCTGGTTTTTTGTTGCACTGCTTGTGGCAAACTGAATACTATTGGCCAGCAGGGGGTTTTATAAGCTCAGGTGAGGACGGCCCCCATGGGAGGGGCCAGCCTATCCCTGATGCTTTTGCATCTGTTTTGCCTAGTCACTCCTGATAGGATGACATAAAACCCCACGTGTCATTTAAGAAGAGCTGCGTCTGTCAGTGAACTCAGAGAAAAGGATTTTACGGTAAGTTATAATAAAATCCCTTTTTTCCTCAAAATTCTACAAACAATACTCCATAATGACAACATGAAAGAAGTTTGAAATCTTTGCATATTTATTAAAAGTAAAAAACTTTAAAAAAAATTCACATATACATACGTTTTCACAGCCTTTCTCATGGCACTCAAGATTGAGCTCAGGTGCATCCTGCTTCCACTGATCATCCTTGAGATGTTTCTACAACTTGATTGGAGTCCACATGTGGTAAATTCAGTTGTTTGGACATGATTTGGAAAGGCACACACCTGCCTATATAAGGTCCCACAATTAACAGTGCATGTCGGAGGACAAACCAAGTCATGAAGTCAAAAATTGTCTGTAGACCTCCAAGACAGGATTGTATCGAGGCACAGATTTGGGGAAGGGTACAGAAAAATGTCTGCAGCATTGATGGTGCCAATGAGCACAGTGGCCTCCATTTGTGAACGGAAAAAGTTTGGAACCACCAGGGCTCTCCCTAGAGCGGGCCACCCGCCCAAACTGAGCGCAAATCTGTCTGTACTGCATGGACTTTTGCATTTTATTGCCAATAAAAAGTTTAAACGGAGTGCGGCCGTCCGGAACTTTTTTCTTCATTCGATTACGCCCAAACTGAGCAATCAGAGGCAAAGTGCCTTAGTGAAGGAGGTGACCAAGAACCCCGATGGTCACTCTGACAGAGCTCCAGCCTTTCTCTGTGGAGAGAGGAGAACCTTCCAGAAAAACAACCATCTCTGCAGCACTCCACCAATCAGGTCTGTATGGTAGAGTGGCCAGACGAAAGCCACTTCTCAGTAAAAGGCACATGACAGCCCGCCTGGAGTTTGCCAAAAGGCACTCGAAGGACTCTCAGGCCATGAGAAACAAAATTCTCTGATCTGATGAAACAAAGATTGAACTCTTTGGCCTGAATGACAAGTGTCTTTTCTGGAGGAACCCAGGTACCGCTCATCACCTGGCCAATACCATCTCTACAGTGAAGCATGGTGATGGCAGCATCATGCTGTGGGGATGTTTTTCAGCACTAGGAACTGGCAGACTAGTCAGGATCGAGGGAAAGATAAATGCAGCACTGTACAGGACATCCTGTACATCCTTGATGAAAACCTTCTCCAGAGCTCTCTGGACCTTAGACTGGGGCGAAGGTTCATCTTCCAACAGGACAACGACCCTAGGCACACAGCTTAGATAACAAAGGAGTGGCCAAGGGACAACTCTGTGAATGTCTTTGAGTGTCCCAGCCAGAGCCCAGACTTGAACCCGATTGAACATCTCTGGAGAGATCTGAAAATGGCTGTATACTGACGCTCCCCATCCAACTTGATGGAGCTTGAGAGGTCATGCAAAGAAGAATGGGAGGAACTGCACAAATATAGGCGTGCCAAGCTTGTATCATCATACTCAAAAAAGACTTTAGGCTGTAACTTGTGCTTCCACAAAGTATGGAGCAAAGGCTGTGAATAGTAATGCACGTGTGATTATTTTATTTTTTTAAATAAATTTGCAAATATTTCAAACAAACTTCTTTCACGTTGTCATTACAGGGTATTGTTTGTTGAATGCCACAGAATGCTCTTCACCAGCTCCATAATGTCCCCTTTTCTAATATTAATTTGTTGTATGTCACACCCATGGTCACAATATAATGAGTTGCAGTCCTTTATTCTGCTTGCACATGAACATAACCAGGCTGTTATATTTCTTACAAAGTGCTCATTTTTTAAATTTTTGGCACACAAATAATTTTGAATCAGACCTATTTAAAGACAATCAACTTCTTTTCTAATACAGACCAGCAAAAAAATGTTTCATCCCATGACAACAGACCCCGCTTTAATTCAGTGTATGCAATTAAAGTGGTGATGCTCTAACTATATGCTGAAAATTGATTTGTACCTTGAAGAAGGTGTCGGGCAAGGTGACTATCTAAGTTTAAATCACTTTCTCTGGGAAAAAAATTAGACAAGATATGCAAGACTATTAGTGCCCATTCACTCGGGGGCGACTTGCACTCCGACTTGAGTCACCACAAATCGCGCCAAGTCGCTTGACATTTGAAATCCCATTGAAATGAATGGGAGCCATCTTAATGTACACTACTGAAGTTGGAGCGACTTCAGAAAAGGTTCCTGCACGTCTTCTATCCGACTTGTGCCCATAGAATTGAATAGAAGTCACCTCCAAGTCGGATCCCCATCTAAATAGAAGCGACTTTACAGTGAATAGAAAAGAATTTATCCAGGGCAACCCCCTCCCTCTCTGCTCTGATTGGCCCCAGGCAAAGTCACCTGGCATGAAGTCACGTTGTAAGTCGCCTGAAGTCATGCTGCAATCGCCTAGCAAAGTCGCGCTGAAGTCGGGTCGCCCCTGTGTGAATGGAGCTTTAACAAAAACTAATGTGGATACACCTTTAGTTAATGTTCTGATTAGAAATAATTATTTTGAACTTTTGTACTCCTAGGGTTTCTTTAACTTTGGTAGTAATAATCCTAGTTATAATTTTAAATGTACAAATATCTGCGTATGAGTTTTCACATTTCTGAAACCGTTGAAATAGTTTGTTGGTTTATGTTATTGGAAATCTAAGCCCTGATTAGTACAGATATGATTTTTGATGCATTCCAGAATGCAAGGAATTGCATGACACGTGAAATAACATGAGTTTCTATGGAGGCCTTTCACATATATGCAGTACGAATCTGATGCAACTTTAAAAAGGGTTCTGTGCGAGTTAAGTGCAGTGCAAATTGTAGCTCCATAGACATTAACAGAAGCCGCATGCAGATCCTCCAAAAGTCACATGATTCCAGTATGTTTCCTGTAAGTCAAATCACATCTGAATAACATCAGCTCACAGTAGAGCTGCTCCTTGAAATTGCACTGCAAAACGAATTCAACTTGCACAGTATTAGTGTGAACCTAGGCTAAAGCTGGCCAATACACAGTTAGAACCTTTGTAAAAAAAAAAATAAACAAAACTCCCTGCGACTGAACTCCCTCAAAAGCACTTTGGTTCATAGAGACCAAGTTGGATTTATATTGTGTAAACAGGCCAAGGATAACACACGTAGGATAGAGTTGATATTTCACTTCATACACTTACATCATGTCCCAGCCTACCTTCTATCACTTGACTTTTATAAAGCGTATAACTCAGTCTCCTGGCCATACTTATGCTACATACTAACTCACTGGGGTTTTGGCCCGAACTTTCAGCATTGGACTTTAGTGATGTATGAAATCCCGAGCGTCTATCTTTGCTATGCCGGCAAAAATCTACAGTGTTTCCTATAGCACAGGGGATGAAGCAAGGATGTCCATTATCCATCCCTTATTGTTCACTTTGGTAATTGAACCGCTCGCACATTTAATTTGCAGTGAAACTAATGTCCGAGGGATTGAGGTAGCACATATCCACCATAAATGAATGTTCGCAGATGATGTCCCTCTCTTCATCACGGCTCCTCTTATTTACACCTCAAATCTACTCTCTCTGTTGGATAACTTCATGGTTTGGAGATAAAGTCTAGAGAGCTAAATGTTAAATGTAAAGTGGTCAAACCAGAGTATGAAATACTAGTTTTATCTGGGGGTCAACCAGGCCCCACATCCCAAAGTCGACATTACTACTCTAAATTTGATGGTGGCCTAGTCATCCCTCACTACGATTAAATATTACCAAAAACAGATTGGCTACATTTGTTCCTGGCGCCTCATCGCTCTGTTTTTGAGGATGTGGGCAGGAGGGATCGGTCTATCACATTTGGTGGCGATGCCCTAAGGTGAGGAGATTCTGGATACGGGTGTAAAATTTTATATACTCTCTAACCCAAATTAATTTGCCCAAGTCTCCGGAGCAGGCGCTGTTGGGGCATAAGGTTGATCAGGCCTCTAAATCACAGAGGCACCTTCTAACATTCATATTTATTTCAGCCAAAATTACAATAGCCAGGAACTGGAAAACGGCGACCATACCATTTGATCAACTAAAGCGGAAACTCTCCTGGCTTATGCTAAATGAGCGTTTGACAGCTATCTTACATGATAGAGTGAGAGCATTTGAAAAAGTGTGGAGCCCGTGGATCCGCTACTTAAATACCGACCCGCGAACTATGCCTGACTAACATATCTGTCATTTGTGGTACCAGAGGAATGGAGCTTTCTTACACTTTTCTTCTTCCTGTGCTCTTCTTCCCCCTCCCTACTATCCCTTCTTTTCCCTTTGCCTTTTTTTTTTTTTTTAACTCTTTCCTTTTAAAAACTCTGTACTGATTGTACTTTTATATAGTGGAACAGAACCATGAAGCAGACTTCAGCCAGTGTTGTATTTGATTTTATTAATAGGCACTTGTTAGAGACGATTTAGCTAGGGTTAGCATTCCGCAGCTTGATCTTCATTTCCAGCCCTAATGTGGATACCCAGATGCCATTTATATATAACCTAGGGGGAAAAAAAACCTTATCAGCTGCAGACCTGGATGGTTTCAAGGATTGGATAGCGATCTATAGAAATGTTATTACATAAGAAGTTCATGTTCTACGAATGCTGATGATAATACTTGTATATATACAATTTACCCTTCAAAAAATAAAATTAAAACTATTGAAACATAAATATTACCAAGCAGCCTATCTGGCCCCCCTCCTCAAATACCACGCAACTCTAAAAGTGCTCCTTTGGGTTGGCTTGGAGACAGTAGACGCTGATCCTCACACTATGGACAATTTGCTTTAGCTCCCTGCTAGAGACTGGGGATCACATTTGAACCATTTGACCCAACATTCCCTGGCTCTATGTGATGGGATAAAATGTAAATCGAAACTTGTATCCCATCTCCCTAGCCACCCCCCCCTCCTTCCTCCACAATTTGCCATTGTACCCGGCGTTTGAATTACCTTGTATCTGTTTTCAACACTCGACATACCTGCATTTAAAACGATTGCATCACATGATTAACTTGGCCTTCTTCCGACCCTTCTCCTACCTACAAGAGCACCATGAACTCTCAAGCTTGGAAATGTTTAGATGCTTCCAGATCAGACATTTATACCCCAAACGTACAGCTCCAGTTGAATCTAACTCCAATGACCATGTTCGAGCATTTATGTTAATCAGACCCCCACGCCAAGTGAGTAGTATCCACATCCTCTACCCCTACTTATGTCGCCAGATGGACAACGGACCTGTCACTGGACCTTATACCAGAACACTGGACGCATATTTGGCTAGCAACTCACAAATCATCCCAAAATATATTGACTATAGAAACGGTCTACAAAGTATTTTCTAGGTGGTATCTGGTACCCCAAAGGATAGCAGAATACATCCCTGGCTACCCATCAGTTTGCTTCAGAGGCTGTGGGGAGTCTGGATCATACCTCAAAATCTGGTGGACCTGCCCAGTGGTGAGATCCTTTTGAGCCGAAATTTTCACAATCCTTACTAAATTGTTTAATACTGATAAACCGCCTGATCCACGGATTGCTTTGCTAAATAATAACTCGCTAAAGCTGACGAGATCCCAATTTCGACTCCTCTTTCAAGTCACTGCTGCTCCTAAACGGACATTAGCGCATTCATGGCAAATGCCCACACCACAGCTGAAGCCACCCTTCAGGGCAGAATCAGGAGCTACACTAAAATTTGGCATCCCTGGGTGGAAAATCTTTTTCCCCACATTTTGACGACTCATTTTTGTAGCCTGATATGGGGGGGGGGGTGGCATTTTCTCCCACACTCCTATGGTGGTGCTGCTGCTTCGACAACCCCTGAGACCTCACCCTACCTCTCTTCCTTTCTCTCCTTTCTTCTTTCCCAACTTTTCATTGTACATTCTTTTGGTGCCTAGCCATCCTTGCTAATACCTCGCTCTATGGCTCAAGGAGGTATACTTGGCCACCAGACTGCAATATTTTATTTACACTCTGTTATATTGGTTTGTTTTGATTTGTGCTTTGATTTAAGGGCCTCTGGGCATTTTCTGCCTCGGTGCCTACTACTGATACTGTTATGCTTTTACTCGACCATGTTTACTTCTTCCTTTGTGGAGATATGCTTTATCCTTTGGTAATGGTATACCTCTCCCAGAGACATGTAATTTCTTCAATAAAATATTTGAATAACAAAAAAGAAAGCTTCTGTCTTAATCTATGTATGCTGCTCTGAGGCAGGTACAGGTAGTGAAATTTTTAGGGTTGTGGGCAATGGCTGATTAGTTGCCCTTTACAAAAAGGAAAGAAAAATGTGGAGAAGGGAGCCACTGTGGGTTCTTGGGCTGGCAGAACCTCCAGTACTTCCAGAAGTGTTGGAGCTGGAAGCAAAAAAAAAAAAACGTGTTCCCTGAGTGGACCTAATGCAGTGGCATAGGAAAGGAAGCAAATGTGAATGAATAACGATACACAAAGTATGGTAAATTAAGACTGATGACAGCATCTCTTTAAAAATGATTTATGACCAGAAGAAAAGACAACTTAGCAAGCCATCCAGGAGATCCTTTGTCCCTTCTAAATTCATGCAGGTGTTGCTGAGTTGTAATGTTGGATAAGGAGCCCCACCCACCTACCTAGCTATCTGATATCACCCATGAATGGAGACAGAGTTCTGAATGTCAGCTCAGGAGGTCAGGGGGCATAACAGGCAGTGCACACTGAGCCTACACTGCCCTGCCCCCCTATCCACCTAACATGCCAGGCAGAACATTGCTGTGCTATCTCATCATCTCCCTTTAGTTTACACAGAGTCCAGACCTTCAGCTTGGGGGGGGGGGGGGGGGCAGTGTGAATAGAAACTGTAAGCTTGTGCTTGAATGACTTCATAAAAAAACACAAGCTGACAACAGCACACACCAGGTTCTACACTAAGCTGTCCCAGGCAAGTCTAGTGTGTGCTGTTGTCAGCTCAGGTTTTGCTATGAGCGCAGGGACCCCTGGGGGATTTTACAAGCTTTTTTCTTCTAGTGATAAATATTCTTAAGATCAAATAAGTTGCTTAAAACAATCACAAAATTGTGATGATATAATGAAGAGTGTTCTCATATATGATGCTCAATACATTTTAAGTGAACCTTCTGAAAAATGCCAGCATATACAGTATGTCCAGGATTACTCCACCTTCTTGTATTTTATGTTGCACTGGTTGTCATAAATACCTTTCTATCTCTTAAGGCCCCTTTCACATGGAGCGGATCAGTTTTGCCACATTGAAAATGTATCAGTTCTTATCCGTTACTTCATCCGTTGTACGTTCAGTTAATCTCCGTTTTTATCCATCTATTTGTCCGTTTATATCCCTTAATTTACCCATTTACATTTAGATTTTTTTCATCCGTTTTTGTATCCATTGTGATCAGATTACATTAGTTTAATGGCTAGTTTAGTGGCTTTGATGACATTACCCAGAAAGCATTGCAGTTTTCGGTGAGTGACAGGTTGTCCTTTCTTTGGCCTTGTGTGTGCTATTTGGTTTGTGCAATGGATTCTAACAATTTTTAGTTGCTGAGTTGCCACTCTGTCACTGTGTCGTGGCATGTTTAGTCCCACAAGCCTGGCCTTTCATGCACCATGTTGATTACGTGCTCCTGGGAGACATCTCTGGCCATCTGTGAATGTACAATATATATGTAAAGCGCTACATAAATTGACAGCGCTATATAAGTACCTGAAATAAATAAAATCTTTCTCCTTGGGAATGTACTTCCTATCATCCAACTACTACCTGGGTCATAGGCTGAGTTCACTTATAAACATAAAAAAACTAAATTTATTCAAAACGGATCTTAACTGATCGGACATTGACGGACATTGTCAGTTAAAGTCAGTTAAGATCCGTTTTGACGGACCTCGACGTAGACCCTGTACGGTAAAAAAAAACGGACAAGATCGGAAGCGGAGATTAACGTATAGTCATCCGTTTGCCCATAGGAACACATTGTCATCCGTCGACGGATGCCTGAAAAACGGATAGACCGTCCGTCCGTGTGAAAGGGACCTAAAGCTGTAATTGCTTTGTCGAAAATAAGAGCACATGTTGGGTTAATTTCCCTTTGCTTCTTGATCTTCTGATGACCTAAATATTTACTTTATTTACTCACACTGTCTTACAGCTGGTATTGCTGTTGGGGCATGCTGGGACTTGTTGTTCCACATTGGTCTGCTTTTCTATTTGCTGATACCTATTCTAGAGAAAAAAATCTAAGTGAAAATTGAGTTGTGTTAATGTTAGTGTGTATGTATAAAAATAATCTCTCCAATATGTTACTTTGTTGAGAACAGGCTGTTTGCGGTTTGCTACTAGTGCTGTGCAGTGGTGATGTCCTGCTGATCTTTGTATCACTGCAAGCCTAATATAGATCAGATGTTCATCTGCAATGATCAGAATTGTCCATACAGAATGACATCATTCCCCTGTTTTGGTATTTTATTAGGCTGTAAGCAGCCACAACTGCACAATGTATGTAACGTCCGCAGACGCCTGTGGGTTTGCAAATGCTGTAGTCCTATCCTGCGATGCCAAGAATGAGATCATGGTTGGCTATAAGGACACTAAAGGGTCAGTCCACCCAAAACTGATATTCCAGTGGTTGGCAGATGCTGAAGAGTTAAACCACTTCTTTGGTGGGATCTCTGCACTAAATTCCTGGGTCCACACAGCTGGTGTGCCGGTTATGAAGGACTCTCACCATCCCTGCTGGATTTTTTATTCTATAGTATGGGGATGTAATGGAAGAGGGGAGAGCATCTATATTAGTAGTAGTAAGACTGAAATGTGGGTGGGGATAAAGATCAGACTGGCCCAAACATGGCCTCCTCCCTTTGAACCTGAAATCAATCTTTTGAGGAGATTGACCTTTTTAGAAAGCCAAAACGGCCATAACACAAGGTTTTTATTTTTTTCTAATATTGCCTTATTCCACAGCAGAGTTGTATGCTAAGTGCATTTCAGAATTCTTTCATGGTGAGAATGCTGGCATCAAGCGATTATCTGCGAACATCTGCTATAGTACATACTATTCTCCACATTCAGATGGTGTTCCTCACTGTGTTCCCCATTATTCTGGTTGGCGATTGTGCTGTTAAGTAACATGAATGCTTTTATTTTTACAGAAAGGATTATCATGCTGATTTTCTGTTTTCTGCCACAAACCTACATCCCTCTGACTCGCTAAGTGCACAAGCTCTTCAGTATATTGTCTCTTGTGTTTTGCTCAGATGTAAAATCCACTTTGTTCTGAGTTGATTGTTAGAAGGCTGTCTCCACAATTACAGATACCCAACAGATGAATCCTTTTTTTTTTTTTTTACATCAAGTTCAGTGCAATCAGAGTTACACTAATTTCATGTTCCAGGACAACTGCATGTACCTGTAGATGAAAGGTGCTGAGCCATCACAGTTGTCATCTTTGCATGCTTTCCCACAAGCTCTAGTAAATAGAAAGACAGTGCTGCTGTTGAGTGAACCTATGACTTCCCTGCAGGAGGATAAACCTGCTAAAGTGTCATAGCTGCTGCTACTTTCTCAAAATGCAAAAGGGGGTTTCCTGCTCTGATCCTGCATAAGCTATGCTATTTGTTAAAATGAGGTAAGGTGGGCCCAGGAACAGTTTGAGAGACTGCTTTGTACTAAATTCCATTTTCAATGCTGCCACTACAATAAAAGAGGGTAGAATTAAAGTGCACAAATATTAAAATACGATAAAATGTATTTAAAGATAGGAGCTCCTTTTTTTGTCATTTAGAATACCAAGTAAAAAACATTGAAGTCATGGGCAAGAAGGCAGGATAACTTTGAAGGAGAATGTCATAACTGTTGGGTTGTTTCCTCATGGGCCAGAAATACTATTCTCTTTCTTTTGTTACTTATTGTAGATTGAGGTGGGTGTGGTGTGACCAGTGTGGGAGCTTCTTTATTCTCTCATTGGAGCCACAGCTGGATCACTGATGATCTCACAAGTGGTGTCAACATTCTGGGCTTTGTTACCTCAACCACAATGCCGAGCAGTCTGATCTAGTAAGTGGTGGCTCATAGGCCAGCATTCTACTGTAGTGTCACTAATGTATGAGGCAGTTAGGAGCTTTTAATCAGGGCCTCAAGTGGTTTTAGGGATCATTGTAGCCACCTAAGGAAAAAATGAACCGGTATGTGGGTAAAAATTATATTCAGCAGTGATACTGCATTACTTCCATTGCCCTGTTTTATTAAGTGACTTCAGCATCCATGGTATGCATCCTTTTTTGTATTATTATTATATTGCTAGTCTTTAAATTCTTCTGGAAACCACACAGCAGGGAAGAGAAAAACCTCCAGACATCTGGGAACAGGCACTCCAAACGCACCCACATCTTTATTTTTAACGTCTGCCCAGAGTGTGGCTCAGTGTCTCTGAAGCAAGCCCGAATGCAGACCTCTGGCCAGTTCCTCCATGTAAAACTCCTGTATGATCACAGCCAACCTGAGAGACAGAGGGACCATTTACAAACACCCCTGAGAGTTTCCGTTAGCCGAGCTTGGCATACTTTTCAGGGAGGGGATGGACTGCAAAGTATCCAAAGTATCCAAGACAGAATTCAAATTCACAAGCTGCTGGAAGCTGCAAGGGAACTGGTACCAAGACCCTGCCATCAGCTGCACTCAGTCTGGAACTCAGCACCGTGTATCACAAGGATTTACTGAATTCGCTGTGGCCATTGTCTTTAATTATGGTAAAGGTCTGCACCATTGCCATGGACTTTAATTAAATGGGTAAGTAAAGGACAGGAGCCATATTTGCTCACCCTGGCTACACATGAGACTGTATATAGCTAAATGGGCAGTTCACCTAAACTGTTTTTCAGATTGTGACAGTGCTGAAAGGTTAAATTATTCCTGGATTCCTTCTCCCTAAAAAAAAAGTCTGGCAGTAACGTCAGAATAGGGTACTGGAAAAATGTATCAGATTTCTGTATTTTTGCAGCACTCATTTATTTTCAGGGCTGTACCAAGAACACTGAGCCATTCACAATAGTCCCTGCACCCTAGAAGCTTACATTTTAATGTCCCCACCACAGTCACACACTATTATTATACATTTAATAATATAGATGTATATAATGCATATATCTCTGACATATTGCACAGTGCTGTACGGAGAACACTGAACCATGCACCAGAGCAGCGTACACTGTAATGCACCCCCCGCCACAGTCATGCGGTTTTATTTTTATGCATTTGGGCTTATGTTACTCTAGTGGTTGGGGTACAAACACACTGTTGAGCTACGTTCCCCTCCAAATCGCTCCCCTAACCTGCCGTATGGGAGCATACATGTGTTACGGCTGTGATGCAGAGAAGCTTATCCCTGCTGTCACATTTGCAGATTGTGCTGTCAATGGGCCTGTGGTGCCACAACCACCCCTCAGCTGCATGCAATGCACGTGGTTGCAGCCGGTGGTGTGGACTTAAGAGTTAAAACAGATGTTAAAGTTATAGAACACGTCCTCATCACCTTTCAGATGCTCTCTGAAAAGCAATCTACCACAAATCATTTTTCAGAAAGTGATGCCAGTGTAAACCAGCTCTTATGTAGCTCCAACTTTTTTTAGTGCTGTACAAATAATAAACCATTAACTCTAGTCTCTGCACCAAAGGAGCTTGTGCTCTAATGTCCCATCCCAGACACACACAGAAGCCAGTTAATCATCCAGTACATTGGACTGTGGGGGAAAAACTTGAAATCTACACAAACATGAAGAAAAGATACATACCCCGTGTATAGGGTCATGTTGGTAATTGAATTGAGGACTCCACCACAGCCAGACACACACACAGTTTCATTTACCAAGCTGCTACACTATGCAGACTGTCTTTTCACTATGCACGGGCCAAACTCAACATTGCGACAACACAGGAAGTATGGCCCCTGAGCAGTATTGTTTTGTATCTTTATGGACAAATCAAATATTTGTGAAGGATATAAAGCAGAACCAGAATGTGTATATGTGTCTGTAATAAAAGACATCACATGTCTCGATGTCTACTTCATAGTTCATATAGAGAATCTTTGGATGCTATACAAATTGACTCATCTCTACTGGCTCTAGAAGTACCTGGGACTCATTAGCAGTGCCATTCACAGAGACCTAGAAGGAAATGCCTGACATTTTTTGTGTTTTACTGTTTTTTGTGTTGGCTAAAAAAGCAAAAGTGATCCCAGACTATGCAGGTATGATTTGACCATTCCAATCCATTATTATGAATGTCCATGCTTTAGTTAAAGATGTGGCAGAAGGGGGGTACTCAAGATAAGCAATTCAACAATTCAAGCTTCCTCTGCCTATACAGGTTGCCAACTGTTCAGGCGAAGTTCAGGAGCCCATAGTTGCCAATCTGAATAAGTCTTGTATTGTTCTGACATCAATAAACTAAATCTGATTGGTTGCTGCAGTTTATAACCAAGTTGCTTAGTGCTTAATGTGCTTTATGGTATTAATTCCATCTCTAAAGGAATCTCAGTGAACAGTTCTCTTAGACATTTATACATTTTGCAGTGTTATAACCTGAAATTAAAGGGGTTGTAAAGGTTCATTTTTTAAAATAAAAATAACAAGCATGTTCTACTTACCTGCTCTGTGCAAGGGTTTTGCACATATCAACCCGATCTTCCTCTTCTGCAGTGCCCCGTTGATGCTCTTGGCTCCTCCCCTTCATCGAGTGCCCCTACGGAGAGCCATTTTCCATAAGGGCACCCCTGCGGACTCGTTCCCAAATCCAACTGCTGTGTCCTTTGACACAGACAGCAGGACTCAGCCACGCCCTCTGCTCCCATGTCACTGAATTTGATTGACTATCAATCTATCCAATGAGGACAGAGACAGCAGCTGGAGCCGCTGGGCTCAGGTAAGAAAAAGTGGCGGGGCTCTGGGGGCAGCTGCAGCACAGAAGGTTTTTCACGTTAATACATAGATACAGTGCCTTGCGAAAGTATTCGGCCCCCTTGAACTTTGCGACCTTTTGCCACATTTCAGGCTTCAAACATAAAGATATAAAACTGTAATTTTTTGTGAAGAATCAACAACAAGTGGGACACAATCATGAAGTGGAACGAAATTTATAGGATATTTCAAACTTTTTAACAAATAAAAAACTGAAATATTGGGCGTGCAAAATTATTCAGCCCCCTTAAGTTAATACTTTGTAGCGCCACCTTTTGCTGCGATTACAGCTGTAAGTCGCTTGGGGTATGTCTCTATCAGTTTTGCACATCGAGAGACTGAAATTTTTGCCCATTCCTCCTTGCAAAACAGCTCGAGCTCAGCGAGGTTGGATGGAGAGCGTTCGTGAACAGCAGTTTTCAGTTCTTTCCACAGATTCTCCATTGGATTCAGGTCTGGACTTTGACTTGGCCATTCTAACACCTGGATATGTTTATTTGTGAACCATTCCATTGTAGATTTTGCTTAATGTTTTGGATCATTGTCTTGTTGGAAGACAAATCTCCGTCCCAGTCTCAGGTCTTTTGCAGACTCCATCAGGTTTCCTTCCAGAATGGTCCTGTATTTGGCTCCATGCATCTTCCCATCAATTTTAACCATCTTCCCTGTCTCTGCTGAAGAAAAGCAGGCCCAAACCATGATGCTGCCACCACCATGTTTGACAGTGGGGATGGTGTGTTCAGGGTGATGAGCTGTGTTGCTTTTACGCCAAACATAACGTATTGCATTGTTGCCAAAAAGTTTGATTTTGGTTTCATCTGCCCAGAGCACCTTCTTCCACATGTTTGGTGTGTCTCCCAGGTGGCTCATGGCAAACTTTAAATGACACTTTTTATGGATATCTTTAAGAAATGGCTTTCTTCTTGCCACTCTTCCATAAAGGCCAGATTTGTGCAGTATACGACTGATTGTTGTCCTATGGACAGAGTCTCCCACCTCAGCTGTAGATCTCTGCAGTTCATCCAGAGTGATCATGCGCCTCTTGGCTGCATCTCTGATCAGTCTTCTCCTTGTATAAGCTGAAAGTTTGGAGGGACGGCCAGGTCTTGGTAGATTTGCAGTGGTCTGATACTCCTATTTCAATATTATCGCTTGCACAGTGCTCCTTGGGATGTTTAAAGCTTGGGAAATCTTTTTGTCTTTTTGTATGATGCACCTACATGCATCATACACTTATCATTTTAATCCGCCGACGATTCTCTGCACCATGAGAACGATCATAGCGGCAGTTCAGTCCCGTCCCCCCCCCCCCTTCGCCCTCCGGTGCTTCTCCCGGGCCACCCATGCCATCGGCGGCCCGGAGAACAGATCCATCATCGGGGGAAGTTGAGCATAGAGATGACTGATGACCAGATGGTCACCAGTCATCTCTATGCGCCTCGGAGGTCTGGGTGCAACATATGACGTCACGTGATGTAAATAATGCCCGTGAACTCGGCTGAAAAGACCGAGATCGCTGTTTTTTTTTCTGATCTTGGTCTTTCCAGCCTAGAGGAGAGATGTGGGGTCTTATTGACCCCATATCTCTCCATAAAGAGTACCTGACACACAATATTCCTATTACAGGGGATGTTTACATTCCTTGTAATAGGAATAAAAGTGATAAAAAAAAAAATTAAAGAGAAAGTGTAAAAATAAAGGTAAAATAAATAATAATAATAAAAAAAAACCAAAGTGTCCTGTCCCAGTGAGCTCGCGCACAGAAGCTAACGCACACGTAAGTCGCGCCCGCATATGTAAACGGTATTCATATCACACGTGTGAGGTATCGCTGCGTGCGTTATAGCGAGAGCAATAATTCTAGCACTAGATCTCCTCTGCACCTCTAAACATGTAACCAGGAAACATTTTTAAAGCATTGCCTATTGAGATTTTTAAGTACCAAAGTTTGGCGTCATTTCACGAGTGGGCGCAATTTTAAAGCGTGACATGTTGAGTATCTACTCGGCGTAACATCATCTTTCACAATATACAAAACAATTGGGCTAACTTTACTGTTCTGTTTTTTTTAAATTCATGACATTTTTTTTATGTGCAAATACCGCGTGACATAAAAAGTTGCAATGACCACCATTTTATTCCCTAAGATCTCTGCTAAAAAATAAATACTGTATAATGTTTGGGGGTTCTGAGTAATTTTCTAGCAAAAAAAAATAATGATTTTTACATGTAGGAGAGAAGTGTCAGTATTGGCCTGGTGGTGAAGTGGTTAAAACGAATCTACAAAAAAGAATCCATAATGTCAGTATTTTTTACTTTGTGTCACAATATAAAATGATTTGCAAAGTGTTACATGTGTTGCATCATCCAAATTAAAGTAGAACTATAGGCATCTTGGATAGAGTAAGGGAGGGCTATAAGTACTGTAAGGTTTATTTTTGCTTATTTTGTCCCATTGGGGAAATTTACCTTCGTGTCCCATAACCAGAACAGGAAGTGAGAGGAAATCCCTGCAAATTAAGGGGGTCTCTTGGGGACCCCCAGGTCACCACAACTAGTGTCCCCATTGGGAGATTTCCCTTCTAACACTTCTCTGGGGATAACCTAAAATTTGGGATTTTCTTTTACTTTCACTTTCAATGATAATGGTAAACAGGACAAATAGAGAGGGTGACTCCCTAACAGGGACACAGACAGCAATAAAAACTGACAGGTGTTTTAATCCCTCTCACTATAACCAAAACAGCAAAAAAAAGTTTTGCCTTTAGTTATACTGTACTTTAAATCCATGTTAACCAGTTGCTGACCGCCCGCCGTGGATTGATGGCGGTATCATGGCTCTCCTGCGCAAACCGCCGTCACCTGACAGCAGCCGCAGGAGCGAGCTTTGTGGGCGCGCGTGCCACCGGAGGCGCACTCACGCGCTAGGGGGGGAGCCAGTGAGCGGGTGGGGTGGACTCGATGTCCGCCGGCCACCGGTGCTCGCTCCCCGGCAGTGACAGAACGGGGCGCCATGTATGTAAACAAGCAGATCCCCGTTCTGACAGGGGAGAGGAGAGTGATTGTATGGTCCCTGTATATGGGAGCAGCGATCACTCTCCTCCCCCAGTCAGCCCAGCCCCCATACAGTTGGAAACACCTAGCAGGGAACACAGTTAACCCCTTGATCGCCCCCTAATGTTAACCCCTTCCCTGCCAGTGACATTTACACAGTAATCCGTGCATTTTCATAGCACTGATCACTGTATAAATGCCAATGGTCCCAAAAAGGTGTCGCAGTCCTGCTAAAAATCACACCGCCGCCATTACTAGTAAAAATAAATAAATAAAAACGCCATAAATGAATTCTCGTCGTTTGTGAACACTATAACTTTTGCGCAAACCAATCAATATACGCTTATTGCAAATTTTTTTACCAAAAATATGAGGAAGAATGTGTATCGGCCTAAACTGATGAATAATTTTTTTAATATATATATATATATATATATATATATATATATATTTTTTGGATATGTATTATAGCAAAAAGTAAGAAATATTGTTTTTTGGTTTTTTTTCAAAATTGTCGCTCTTTATAATGCAAAATATAAAATCCGCAGAGGTGGTAAAATACCACCAAAAGAAAGCTCTATTTCAACGACAGCGCAATTGTCAGTTAAAGCGATGCAGTGCTGAATCGCAAAAAGTGCTCTGCTCAGGAAGGGGGTAAATCCTTCTGGGGCTGAAGTGGTTAATTGTAGGCTCCCAGCATTACAAAATGTGGAAAAATCAAGGGGGGAGGATAGTTATACATAGTTCTGTCAGTGTAAAAACATAGAAGTAACAAGATAAAAAACAATTACAGAAAATCTACAAGGAAAGGAAAGTATTGTGATGAACCAGTGACCCTGAGATTTGAGGTCCATTCTCTGAAGGACCAGTCCAAACACCTAGCAGGTCATGTGTTTTCTGTCAAAAGAAAAAATTTCCACATAATTTTATGATCAGGTCCCGCTTTTGATTATTTAGCTATGGGAAGATTAAACTGTGCTATGCCTTTTTATTGTATATTGAAGAATCCGATTATGAAAGTTGAAAAGTGATGTTAATTAAACGAGAAAGCCAGCCTGAGGTTGCAGATGAATTCTGTCTGTCTTGACTCGTGGCTATCAGTGAAAGTGTTTGTGTGTTAGTTTGGGTGTTATAGGGCACAAAAGACAGTTTTACTTTTAAACACTTACAAATCAGCCTCTTTAATATATATTGTGGCAGAGCATTGCCCTGCCAGGGTCTAGATGATAGGTATGGCCCAGGATTCTCAACCTGGTAGGTTGAGGGGCTCCAGAGGCGTTGCGCATTAAAGATGAAACTGGCTTTTCAGTTTGCTCAGTATTGTTTAAAGTCTGTTTTGGGATCTGGAGCCCGGGGATTTCTTAGAGATCCTGTGGGATGAAATCCCCAGTCCTGGGTCTGGGTTTTGGGATCTACCAGGACTCTGATTGTCCAGCTGGGTGGAGGCCTGTAAAGAGCAGTCAGGACCAGGCTTCTTTGTCACCCACACACACACTGGGAGACAGGCGGGCTCCAGGAGTCGAAGAATGCAGGAGACAGTCTGGGCATCGACATCTGCGAGGAGGCAGGTGTGACCCACCATCACGCCGCAGTGGATCGCTTAATAGCCAGAACAGCTACTGCTTATGAGCCAGGAGGCGGAGTTTATGTTCTCTGCATGTTGATGATGACAACCCCCTGCGACGGAAACCCTCTTGATTTTTGTTTTGAACTTTATTTTAAATAAACATGGGCTACCATGCCCTCAAACAGAGTTCCTGGCTGTCACAAACTCACTGAAAACGCACCTACGACAAGAGCTAAAGACCCCCATGCCACTATATACATATATATACACACACACAGTGGGGCAAAAAAATATTTAATCAGCCACCAATTGTGCAAATTCTCCCACTTAAAAAGATGAGAGAGGCCTGTAATTTTCATCATAGGTACGCTTCAACTATGAGAGACAGAATGAGAAAAAAAATCCAGAAAATCACCTTGTCTGATTTTTAAAGAATTTATTTGCAAATTATGGTGGAAAATAAGTATTTGGTCACCTACAAAAAAGCAAGATTTCTGCCTCTCACAGACCTGTAATTTCTTCTTTAAGAGGCTCTTCTGTCCTCCACTCATTACCTGTATTAATGGCACCTGTTTGAACTCGTTATCAGTATAAAAGACACCTGTCCACAACCTCAAACAGTCAGACTCCAAACTCCACAATGGCCAGGACCAAAGAGCTGTCAAAAGACACCAGAAACAAAATTGTAGACCTGCACCAGGCTGGGAAGACTGAATCTGCAATAGTTAAGCAGCTTGGTGTGAAGAAATCAACTGTGGGAGCAATTATTATAAAATGGAAGACATACAAGACCACTGATAATCTCCCTCAATCTGGGGCTCCACGCAAGATCTCACCCCGTGGGGTCAAAATGATCATAAGAACGGTGAGAAAAAATCCCAGAACCACACGGGGGGACCTAGTGAATGACCTGCAGAGAGCTGGGACCAAAGTAACAAAGGCTACCATCAGTACCACACTACGCTGCCAGGGACTCAAATCCTGCAGTGCCAGACATGTCCCCCTGCTTAAGCCAGTACTTGTCTGGCCAATCTGAAGTTTGCTAGAGAGCATTTGGATGATCCAGAAGAGAATTGGGAGAATGTCATATGGTCAGATGAAACCAAAATAGAACTTTTTGGTAAAAACTCAACTTGTCGTGTTTGGAGGAGAAAGAATGCTGAGTTGCATCCAAAGAACACCATACCTACTGTGAAACATGGGGGTGGAAACCTCATGCTTTGGGGCTGTTTTTCTGCAAAGGGACCAGGGCAACTGATCCGTGTAAAGGAAAGAATGAATGGGGCCATGTATCGTGACATTTTGAGTAAAAACCTCCTTCCATCAGCAAGGGCATTGAAGGTGAAACGTGGCTGGGTCTTTCAGCATGACAATGATCCCAAACACACCGCCCGGGCAACGAAGGAGTGGCTTCGTAAGAAGCATTTCAAGGACCTGGAGTGGTCTAGCCAATCTCCAGATCTCAACCCCATAGAAAATCTTTGGAGGGAGTTGAAAATCCGTGTTGCCCAGCGACAGCCCCAAAACATCACTGCTCTAGAGGAGATCTGCATGGAGGAATGGGCCAAACTACCAGCAGCAGTGTGTAAAAACTTTGTGGAGACTTACAGAAAACGTTTGACCTGTCATTGCCAACAAAGGTTATATAACAAAGTATTGAGATGAACTTTTGTTATTGACCAAATACTTATTTTCCACCATAGTTTGCAAATAAATTCTTTAAAAATCAGACAATGTGATTTTCTGGATTTTTTTTTCTCATTCTGTCTCTCATAGTTGAAGTGTACCTATGATGAAAATTACAGGCCTCTCTGAATCTTTTTAAGTGGGAGAACTTGCACAATTGGTGACTAAATACTTTTTTTGCCCCCACTGTGTGTGTGTGTGTGTGTGTGTATATATATATATATATATTTTTTTTTTTTTTTTTTTAAATAATCTAGCAAAATGTAGTTGTTATGTCACCCATTCGGATTTTAGCTTCCACTTCTCTTACAGAGAAAAATAATTAAATGTGTGTTTTCCCTACACTGTGTTTAGAATGGAAGTTCATAGTCTTTGGAATTTCTGCCAGTCGCTACTACCAGTGTATTGCAAGCTGGCAAATGTACTAAGAGTCAGGTGATCAATAAGAGCCAATGTACTGTAACCTACCACCGCAATGTCATGCGATCACTCTCTGCAGCATGATGTCATGTGATCACTTAGAGGCAGTTTAGTGAAATGTGGTAGCATGATTATGCTTGTACAGTTTCCTGTAAGCACAACAACCTTACCCTCTGTTAATCCATGATCTGTTCCTACTATGAATTGTTTCTGCTATGGGTATTGAGGCTGCACACACACACACACACACACACACACACACACACACTGGTGTACGAGTGTTTATGAAGCACACAAAAAATGTGTCACGCTTACAGTGCTGTTTATTTTAATGGCTCCGAAATGCATGTGTAAAAATGCACTGCAAATGTGGCAAAACACCAAACTAAAATACACTCAAAGCTCAGAAGGATTCTTAAGTTTCTTTGCCATGTTTGTCGCTTGTAGGGCAGTTGAAATCAATAGGCTGCCGTATGCCACAAGTGTGAAAACGAGCATATGCATGATGCCTATTGTCGCACTTCAGTAGTGTGAATGGGGACTTAAATGGGCACAGGAGACTTGAACATGTATCCATGTGTATGACTATAACCTATAGGAAATGTAATGTTATTGATATGCTATTTACTGAATGGAATGCAGTTGTAAATGACAAGTTTTCTTCCATGGTATTTATTTTTTGTAGGTGCCAGACCTAAGAAGCTACACAGGAACAGTATGGACAGCTTGGACCTAATAAAGCTTCCTTCAGAGAAGGTGAGGAATAGAATCACTTGTGAAACAAAGTAGAAGACACAATCACCTGTCGCCAGCTATTTACATGTCTCCTCAGTTCTGGTGTTGTGTGGATGGGGCTTTAAGGGAAAAAAAAATCTTTATTTCTTTGTATGCCATCCTCCTAAGGGTACAGTGAGCTACAATGTGCGCCAGACACTCTGACAAGCAACCTAAAGTGTACGTCATGCCAAATTTTTTTTTTGGACAGAGAAGGAAAGTTTAAAAACCCTATCAAAGTTGTATTGCTGTCTTTGTCCCCACTGGGTACATTCACGCTATCTTTTTGTCCTTTTGACTCTTGTCATGGAGACCGAAAGTGATAGAAAATTTGCAATTTACAATTCTATTTAATGGTGTTGCGCAAGCTCTCGAATGAATGAATGCATAATGTAAATACAATAAATAACGTGACACATAGCAAATTATCAAAATAAATCACATATAAAGTGCATAACAATAGTGCAGTCCATATTAAAGTGCATTAAGTATATTATGGTGTATAACAGTTAAAGCGGTAGTAAAGCCCGCTTTATTTTTACCTACAGGTAAGCCTTACCTGTAGGTAAAATGAATATCTCCTAAACGTGCATCATTTAGGACAGGGGGGCCCAACCTTTTGAAGAGCGAGGGCCACTTTAGTGACTTGGTAACCGGTCGCGGGCCACAGTGAACGGAGCGGGCAGATGACAGGTCTGTATCTACTCTGCTTATGCAGAGCAGACACGGACACAGACTTCTCTACTCTATGGACCCTTCAGTTCTATCCGCCCTGACAGAAGGGGATGGATTCCCTTCTGTTTTTTTTTTTTTTTATTGGATTGGAGATAGGCGAATGTAAAAAGACACAAATCCATCTACCTCTGAGCTTTATAGAGGTGAATGAGTCTGATTAGGTCTGCCCGAAAAACAGACAGGCAGACCCTATTGGACGGATCGTATGAGGGGGGTCTAAGGCTGTTTTCTCACTGATGCACTATGGCTTACCTGCACCTCAACTGACCTCAATCATCACTTCTTCTTCGGGATTCCTGCAGGTATCGCTGGCTGCTGCTATCTCCCAGGCAGGTATACCTGCTGTCCCTAGGGCAGGTATGGCTGGCAGCTGCTGCTGGCTGTCCTCCAGGGCTGGTACTACTGGTGGTGTCTGCTGGCTGGTACTGCTGCAGGTCCTGCTGGCAGATATCCCTGATGGATGGTACGCCTGGTGGGTATGCCTGGTGGATGGTACGGCTGGTGGGTATTCCTGGTGGATGGTACAGCTGGTGGGTATCTCTGTTGGGTACTGCTGGCACTGTTGGGTGCTGCTGGCACTGTTGGTGGGCACTGCTGGCACTGTTGGGTACTGCTGGCACTGGCGGTGGGTACTGCTGGAACTGGGTACTGTAGGCACTGGTGGTAGATACTGCTGGCATTGGGTACTGTTGGTGGGTACTGCTGGCACTAGCGGTGAATACTGCTGGCACTGAGTACTGCTGGAACTGGTGGTAGATACTGCTAGCACTGGGTACTGTTGGTGGGTACCGCTGACACTGGTGGTGGATACTGCTGGCACTGGTGGTGGGTACTGCTGGCACTGGATACTGCTGGAACTGTTGGTGGGTACTGCTGGCACAGGTGTTGGGTACTGCTGGCACTGTTGGTGGTACTGCTGGCACATATTGCTGGCACTGGGTACTGCTGGCAGTGGATACTGCTGGCACTGGGTACTACTGGCACTGGCGGTGGGTACTGCTGGCACTGTTGGGTATTGCTGGTACTGGTGGGAGATACTGCTGGCACTGGGTACTGTTGGTGGATACTGCTGGCACTAGCGGTGAATACTGTTGGTGGGTACTGCTGGCACTGGCGGTGGGTACTGCTGGCACAGACGTTGGGTACTGTTGGCACTGGGTACTGTTGGTGGGTACTGCTGGCACTGTAGGTGGATATTGCTGGCACTGGGTACTGCTGGTGGATACTGCTGGTACTGGGTACTGTTGTTGGGTACTGCTGGCACTGGCGGTGGGTACTGCTGGCACTGGTACTGGGTACTGCTGGAACTTTTGGTGGGTACTGCTGGCACTGCGTATCCCTGGAGGCTTCTGTGCTGTCCCAGATTACGGGTTGACCCTCCATTAACGATTATCAGTGTGTCACAGGATCGCTAGAGAAAGCATACGGCTACAGTAGAGAGCAGAGGTGATGCTTCCTGTATCGTGCTGGGAACTGTCACAGGCGTAGTACATTTGATATCACTCCGCCTGAGACAGAAGCCTATACAGGAAGCATCGGCCATGCTTCCTCTAGCGCCGTTTTTCTTGCTGAGGAAGCATGGCCAATGCTTCCTGTATAGGCTTCTGTTTCAGGCAGAGTGGTACTCCGCTTGTGACAGTTCCCGGCGCGATACAGGAAGCATCGGCTCTGCTCTCTACTACAGCCGCATGCTTCCTCCAGCGCACCTGTGACACACTGTGATCGTTAATGGCGGTTAGGGATCCCGCAATCTGGGCATGCTGACCTGCCACCCCAGAGCAGGAGATGGCTGACCGCAACAAAGGGCACCGTGGGCCAACCGTTGGGCACCCCTGGTTTAGGAGATATTCACCCTGCATGCGCTCTGAAGGTCCGGCATGCAGTGCCAGACCTTCAAAGCTTCTTGCCGGAACTAAGGGCTTCCACGCACATGTGTGGGAGTGACGTCATTGCAGCCCTGGCCACTCACAGCACCAGAGCCAGCGAACCCGGAAGAAAGGCCGGGGGAAGATGTCCGCTTTCTCAGCGGTGACCAGGCGCTGCTGGAAGGGCTTTGTTCTAAGGTAAGTATTTTAGAAGGTGTGACGCATACTTGCACATTATGGCATTGTCTTACAGGTTTTTTTTTTCCTGCAGCAGTTTACTACCACTTTAACTCTCCAGCGGTGATATGACATGTGCAATACACTTTCATCAAGAAAATCAATTCATGTGTGATAATGTGAAGACAATTTGTGTGCTTCCACCTCCTTGTGACACTTGTATGCTCCCAAAACTCTCACCTTAATGAGTAATCAAATGCGCCTTTTGATTACCATTCCATACACAATGCTCCACCGATCTTAGCCTGGTCCCAGTTCTGCCAGATATAACTAAGTAATCCATGGTAATGTCCCTTTAAGGCGCCGTCCACCGTACTTATTTGTATGTTAGGATAAAAAAAAGTGACCTCCCATAGTGTAGTATTTAAAATAAATTTAATTTATTAAAAAGAGTAACTCTTACATCAAACAAATGATAAAAACGCCTTGGTATATCAATTATATACTCAGCATGTACGTCTCAGACATCACTTCCGGTCCAGGGTGTCCTATGTGTTACATAACGTGACTTCATCATTTGTCCCCTGATGAAGTGATGTAATGCGTAGGGCACCACGAACGGAACGTGACGGCGGAGACCTACATGCTGAGTATGATTGACATAACAAGGCCTTTTTATCATTTGTTTGATGTAAGACTTACTCTTTTTAATAAATTAAATGTATTTTAAATACTACACTATGGTCACTTTGTTTTATCCTAACATACGGATTTGTTAGGTGGACAGGGCCTTAAAAGGGACCATTACCGTGGATTACTTTGTTATATCTGGCAGAACCAGGACCAGGCTAAGATCGGTGGAGCACAGTCCATAGTATGGAATGGTAATCAAAAGGCGCATTTGATTATTCATTAAGGTGAGAGTTCTGGGAGCACATAGGTTTCACAAGGAGGTGGAAGTACACCAATTGTCTTCGCATTATCACACATTAATTGATTTTCTAGAAGAAAGTGGATTGCACATGTCATTATCACCACTGGAGAATTAACTGTTATACACCATAATATAGTTTATGCATTTTGATATGGACTGCACTTATTGTTATGCACTTTATATGTGTTTTATTTTGATCATTTGTTGCATGTCACGTTATTTATTGTATTTGTATTATGCCTTAATTCATTAGAGAGCTTGTGCAATACCTTTCACATTAATGTATTACTTTAACTTGTGGTAACACAGTGGGGTTTATTTACTATGGCATTGGGTGCAAAATAGCAGCAAAAATACAGCAATCGCTGTAAATAGCGCTAAAATGCTTTTCACAATAATGCTGGTGGCAAAATACTCCCAAACTCAAATTTACTATAGCACCCAGGCAACAGATAGCGCCCAAATCCTTACTGTAGTCAGGACCTAGAGAAGTGCACATGGAAATAATGTTTACAGCATGATATCACCTAAATTGTACTAAAATATGCTGTATATTGTTTAAAGATAATCTGCTTTTAAACTGTGTGAAAAAGTGATTTCTACACTGAAATATGTTTAAGTCTGAGAAGAAATAAATTCCCCGTCTTTTTACATCTGAGCACAACTGAGCATGCTCGGACTTGAAACTACTTTTATTTTTACTCCCATGGGGTAATTACAGGGCGCTATAGTAAATACCAAAATGAGTAGTGTTTTTAGGCTCCATGCACACTGAAGCTGATAAACGACCATTTATGGTCATTTGGGCGTTTTCTTTTAACAGCCTATAAAAGCCCCTTATTGTCGTTTAACAGCAGTGGTGTTTATGGGCTGTTATCTGAACGCCCTGAATTGGCGTTCAGGAGTCATTCTTCTGACCACAAAAAACGCTGGACGCTAATAAACACTCATAAATGCCACTAAACGGCCTTTTATCAGCGTCCAACACTCTTTGTAGTCAATGGAAGCTAATGAAGTTAAAAAAAAAAAGCTCAAAAATGTCGACAAACAAGCAAAATGCGCATAAATGCTGCTTACAAAATGCTGCTAAAAGCACATTATCCACTGCCTGCCACATAATCTGACGCCCAGAGAGTGTCCAGTGTGCATGGAGCCTAAAGAGAGTTTTTGGGAGTAAAAATTGGAGTTGTGTAGCCCAATGCAATTTTCAGCCATTCATTCTAATAGTACAATTGTAACTCACCCAAATAAATCCTTTTCATGTTGAGATGAATTGTATCTTTCGCTCAAATAAATTGTCCTTGCAACAATGTTGCTTTTTCATCATCTATTTTGTTTTTAAGAATGCTACAATGTGTAATGTTTTCATGTTTTGGTAAAATATTTTTTTTCTGTCACTTTCACTTGTTGATGTTCATCTCACAAAAATATTTCCCCAAACTCACACAGGTGTCTTTCTAAACCACAAACAATACTATTGCTTATGAAAATTTAAAATTAGTCAGACATTTTTATTTTAAATTATTTCCAAATGATCCTAATTTGACCCCAAAAAATGTAATGTGTACCAACATCAGAAATAAAAATTAAATTCCCAAAAAATCAAAGTGTAACATTACTATTCTACACTCGTGCACCAAGAACCACCAAATGTCACAGAATAAATCAAGAAAAATTTCATCACCTATATGTCCAAAGAAATGCAGTATATACGTGTGGGAAGGTTACATGTATATAAGCCCCGTGGCTCACAAGGTTAGACAACTGTCTACCAATGCTCAGTTCCTGAGTTTGAATCCCAAACACGTCACTTCATGTAGAGATGTTGTTTGTTCTCTCTATGTTGTTAAACATAACTCCTGACTCAGGGCCTTACCTAAATTATGTCTTAATGTAGTATTTATGTGTAGGAGGGTTCCACCACCATTGCAAATCTTGCCAGATACACTATCTAGCCAAAAGTATTGGGACACCTGCCTTTACACACACACACACACATGAACTTTAATGGTAGCCCAGTCTTAGGCCATAGGGTTAAAATTGGATTTGGCCTACCCTTTGCAGCTATAACAGCTTCAACTCTTCTGGGAAGGCTGTCCACAAGGTTTAGGAGTGTATCTATGGGAATGTTTGGCCATTCTTCCAGAAGTGCATTTATGAGGTCAGGCACTGATGTTGGATGGGAAGGCCTGGCTCGCAGTCTCTGCTCTAATTCAGCCAAAAGGTGTTCTATCTGGTTAAGGTCAGGACTCTGTGCAGGCCAGTCAATTCCTCCACACCAAACTCGCTCATTCATGTCTTTATGGACTTTGCTTTGTGCACCGGTGCGCAGTCATTTTGGAACAGGAAGGGTCCACCCCAAACTGTTCCCACGAAGTTGGAGCATGAAATTGTCCAAAATGTCTTGATATGCTGAAGCCTTAAGAGTTCCCTCCACTGGAACGAAGAGGCCAAGTCCAACCCCAGAAAATCAACCCCACATCATAATTCCCCCTCCACCAAATGATTTGGACCAGTGCACAAAGCAAGGTCCAAACATTCCCATAGACACACTCCTAAAACTTTTGTGGACAGCCTTCCCAGAAGATTCTAAGCTGTTATAGCTGCAAAGGGTGGACCAACTCTATACTGAACCCTCGGCTGCCATTATAGTTCATGTGTGTGTAAAGGCAGGTGTCCCAATACTTAGGACAATATATTGCTTGGGACACTGAGCATGGCTATGGACTGGCTGGTTCACACCACAGAGATGCAAAGCACATGTGTGAGGCTGCTCACTAGCTAAGTAGCTAGCAATTCTGCCTAGCACCTGTGGGGTTGCGGGTTCATTTCCCCGACATGCTAATGCTTGTGTTGAAGTTTATATGTTCCCCCTGTGTGGGTTTCTCACCACAATCCAAAGACATGCTGGCATTTTATTTGTCTCCTGTCAAAATAGTCTCTAATGTAAGCAAGTTATTTTTGGACTTTAGACCCCGTACACTATTAGATTTTCTGCAGATTTTTGTCTTTAGATTTACCAAAACCATATAATATGAGTTCAAACCTTAAAGCCCCGTACACACGAAGCAAATTTTGGAAGACAGAACATCCATTTTTTTTTGTTGGATGCTTGTCTCATGTCGAAAGTGAAGAGCTTACTAAAAATACAAAAATTTAAGGTAAGAATTTCAGACAGGCCGTCAAACGAAAATTCCCGTCTGAAATTCGCATTGTGTGTACGGACCATAAGAGTTTCAATATGTATGCAATTAGGCAGGCCCTTATACTTACATGGTTTTGGTAAATCTGAAGGAAAAAAGCTACAGAAGATAGAATAGTGTGTGTCTGGGGTCTTAGATTGAAGCTCATTGCAGCCAGGGACTGATGTTCATGTTTAAGAGAAGAATGGATGTATTGTAGTGATAAATAATGAATAAACAAATGAATTTGTGTCTCAAGGCTGGACACCAATATATCATGCTACTAAATAAAGTGCATTATCCAACATCTCATACTGCTACATAACGTGCATAGTCCAACATTGGACCTTAGTATGTATCTGACAGTGATTCTTCAAAAATGAACTCTGCAGCAGATTTTGTGGATGGATGAAATTAAAATATTTATAACCATTTATTTAGAGAGAACGCCACACTACACCCATTCTTCTCTTATGCACAATAGTCACGGATAACTATTAAGTGTGAGCAGCAATCTCCCAGGTCATAATTAATAGTGGTAGCATGAGGATCACACACCACTTAATGTTAATGTTTGTTAGCACTAATTCAGGCGCAATCAATTTAGACATGTATGAAGAGACAGATTGAAAGATACTGGTGGGCGTGTACTTCCATGGGCATTAGTCAGTGTGCTAACAATACAACCTATCTTATATAAAGGACTGCAATAGGGGGGTTAGTTTGGCCTCAGAAGAGGCCTTGTTATTTGCTGTGATTTTTGGGGATGAAAGACTGATATTGTGCATAATGACAAACGCCCCACTAGGGCTGTTTGGACGTTTGCTGAAATTCTTGTGCATTTTGTCCATCAAAAGTGGGTTTATGTGGCTGTGCTGTCAATGTGGTGTGTTTATTGTTCCTGTCTGACCATGCATTCTTCCAGGAGAAAATACTGACCGATGCACGTGTGTAGAATAAGGGGGGGGGGGTGGTATCGTTTGAATATGTGCCTTTTTTAATAATATGTTGTAATGTTTTGTAAGAATAATGACTGCTAAAGCAGTTGTCTACCCTAACAAAAAAAAAACCTGCAAGGGAAAGGCATAATGAGCTAGTATGCACCACATACTACTGCACACTCTGGGTGCTTTGGGGCAGGGGGAGCCCTGCGTCCCCTGCCCCAAAGCACCTTGTTCCCATGTTGATGAAGATAAGGTCCTCTTCCTGACATCCCTGGCCAGTGGTTGTCGGGGTTGGGCTTATTGGAATCTGGGATCCCCCTTTAAAAAGGGGGCCCCCAGATTCTGCCCCCCCCCCATGTGAATGAGTATTCACCTAAAAAAAAAAGTGGGGGAAAAAACACACAGGTTTTAAAAATATTTATTAAGGTAGCTCCGGCGTCTCTTCTCCCCCCTCAGAAGAAAGAAGACCCCGCAGAAGAAAGAAGATGCCGGAGGAGGGAGAAGAGAAGCTGGAGCTTTTTTAAGGGGGCTCCCAGATTCCGATAAGCCCCTTCGCCCCACAAACCCCAACAACCACTGGCCAGGTTTGTCGAGAAGAGGCCCTTGTCCTCATGAACATGGGGACAAGGTGCTTTGAGGTGCCCCTAAGCACCCACCTCCCATGTTGAGGGCATGTGGCCTGGTGAATGGTTCAGGAGGGGGGGCACTCTCTCGCCCCCCCCCATCCTGTCCGGCCTGGCTGCATGATCGGATAAGGGTCTGGTATGGATTTTGCGGGGACCCCACGCCATTTTTGTTTTAAATTTTGGTGTTGGAGTTCCCCTCCGAATCCATACTAGTCCCAAGGGTGTGGTATGGATTTGGGGGGCTTACGTAAATTTTTTTCAAATTTTGGCACGGGGTTTCCCTTAAAATCCAGAACAGACCTGAAGGGCCTGGTATAGACGGAGGGGGGGCACCTACGCCGGTTTTTGTCTGGATTTTTGATTAGCTGGATTTTGAATTCCACACCATAATATTGAATAATTACATACCATTGCATCAACCAAAATTATGTAAATTGCATAATTATGCTTGCTGACTAAAATGCTAGTTTTTCGGAGGTGATACCATCAGTGGGATTCATACCCAGTCCGTCAAGTTTTGAATGTAGCACAACATACCACTACGCCACAGACCAGGGCACACTCATACATAGAAAATACAATTACTAATGTTGGATTCTTTTCATTCTATACAATAATGTATTGCATTTGAGGAATTAATATTATGGTAACAACCATGCTCATGTGACAGCTGCATGTAAACATTTTTTTTAAAAATGCTGTGGAAAGTAAAAAAAAAAAAACAAGAGCCAGTTTTTGACAATTCCTTTATTGTAAAATAGCTCTCAGGTGTCTTCTTCTCGCTGTCATCTTCTCCCGGTTCTCTGTTCTTCCTTGCCGCCATCTTCTGTAGCCATCTTCTCCTGTCATCGTCACTCCCACCGCTATCTTATGCTGCCGTCTTCTGTTACTGCCTTCTTCCTCTGCGGTGTTCTTCTGTGCCGCCGTCTTCTTTCGTTGTGCTGTCACCCGCTGTCTGGCGTCTCTTAAATAGCCATGGGGCGTGGCCATCTGATGACATCACCCAGAGAGCTCACCCCCTTGTGACGTCACAAACCTACATAAGAGCTCTCACAGTGGGGGACATCATAATGGAGGAAGACCGCATCAGGAGAAGAGTGGCGGCGAGGAAGAAGACTCATTCACATGGGGAGGGGGGCGGGATCTGGGGGCCCCTATGTTAAAGGGGGTTCCAGATTCCGATAAGCCCCCAACAGTTTTCATTGTACATAGGGGCTTCTTTGTGTGGAGATAAGCAAGAAAAAGCAGTATCAAGTGAAATAGTGGGCAGAGGCAGAAGAAAATATAAAGAAATTTAAACATTGGGATAAAAAGCGACAAAAATATAAAGTGTTTGTGATTTAAATGTTTGCAAACAAAGCTGGCCCATGTGCTATATATCTACTTATATGAAGCCTTTATAAGTAAATGTCTGCTTTATGGAGAACCTGTGAGGAATTGACTCACTTCTTCCAGATATGTGACTTAAAGTATAGAAGTAAGAGGGTATAAGCACATCAGACAGCAACCTAGCATTTTCAAAAGAAGGGTCAGCAAAGGCTGTCTATGTATTTATAAGAACTTTTTTTAATGAAACAAATGTCTTCAATTCTTTTAACTGCAGACTCAGAACGGGGACAGCCATCACATGCCAGACCTAAAGAAAGACTGGAATACAAAACCAGCACGAAACAGAAAATACAAGGAAAATCAATGTTGCACAGACACCCAATCTCCGGGTGGTGCCCCAGTTGACACTATGGATGTGCGAGTCCACATGCCGCACCTGGTAAGCAGAAAGTTATCTTGTAGTAATCATGCAAAATGGGAGACGTTCTTGGTTCCTATGTTAGCTGGCCTTACTTTTATTGAATTCACTGTCGATCATGGTTAAGAAATATTGCTCTTAGGGCCAGTGTAGATAGGATTTGTTCGCTTCAGAACTGTTGCTTACATCATACAAGTCTATAGGAATGCAAACCTGCAGTGAATTCTATGTGATCTCAGAAACATGTCAAACTAATGTCAAAAGAAGACTGCATTTACCTATCAAAGCTTGTCTAGTCAACACAGGACCTAAAATTAACTGCAACAGATTGAATCACTGGCCAGATTTGTATGTTTCTCAGGGGCTCTACAGTGATTGTTGGTTGCTCTTGCCTGCTGTTGGTATGGGGTTTTATTGTCTATGTCACATTGTATTGTTCATGTATTTTACATTATAAGAGTGCAACAGAAATAATGAAATGTCACAGTAAGTGATATGCATAGTTGAGAATTTGGGGTAAAAAGTTACGGCACTCATATGGGTTGCTGAACCATTGTCCTCATACCAAATTCCAGCCATAGTTAAAATATCAGAGGACTTGGTTTTAGATTGACAGATCACTTGGTAAGAATGACCATCTGAAAGGAAACAGCTGAAATCGCTGCAGAGCTGAAAAATGCAATAAGCCTTTTCCCAGCTTGGCTCATGTAGTGTATGCAGGATAGGAAGTTGGTTTCTTTTTATCCATAAGAAAAGGAACAATCGGCATTCAGTCTGCAGAGATTTTCTCCAACTGTTACTTTGTGAGCAGGAAAGCATGTACCAGTCTTGATTACCACCCTCTAAGGCTTCATGCACACTGGACATTTTTACCGCTGCTGTTTTTAGCTGCAGACGTTTTTTCTACAGTCAATAAACTCCCCATCATGTTATCCTATGTGTTCATGCACACATAAGCTGTTATCAACTATTTTTGGCTGTGGCCTGTTTGAGCTGTAAAAAAAACGCAAGACTAGTGGGTTCTGAGGGAGGTTTTTCAGCTGTAAAAATGCTCTAACGCTGAAAATCATGCAAAAAAACGTGGCTTAACGTTGTATAGACAGCGTTAAGCCTATTCAGGCGTTTCTCTGTCTCTATTCACAATCAATGGTTCACTATGGGAGCCCATTGATTTGAATAGAAGTCACACCAGAAGTGTGTGCTGAGGATCTTGAAGGTGAACTCCGCAAAAAAATGGAGTGTGGTCCCCCCAAAATCCATACCAGACCCTTATCCGAGCACGTAGCCTGGCAGACCAGGAAAGAGGGTGGGGACGAGCGAGCGCCCCCCTCCCCCTTGGACCTTACCAGGTCGCATGTCCTCAACATGGGGGTGTGGGTGCTTTGCGCCCCCACCCCTAAACACCTTGTCCCTATGTTGATGAGGACAAGGGCCTCTTCCCGACAACCCTTGCCGGTGGTTGTCGGGGTCTGTGGGCGGGCAGCTTATCGGAATCTGGAAGCCCCCTTTAATAAGGGGGCCCCCCACCCTATGTGAATGAGTATCGGGTATATTGTACCCCTACCCATTCACCTGAAAAAAAGTGTAAAAAAAAAAACACCACATAGGTTTTTAAAATATTTTATTAAATCAGCTCCGGTCTCTTCTCCCTCTCCGGCGTTTTCTTTCTTCTGATCTTTTGGGGGGTCTTCTGTCTTCTGAGGGTAATTCTATCTTCTGCTCTTTTGCCGCTGTCTTCTCCGCTGCCTTCTCCCTCTGCTCTTCTTCCCATGTTGACACAACACGATCTCCCGGACTAATGAACTATCTGCGCTCTGCATTGACTTATATTGGCATGGGGCAGGGCCACCCGCTGATGTTATCTGGAGGTCCCACCCCCTTATGACATCACCATGTGAGGCATGATGGGGCGGTGATGTCATAAGGGGGTGGGGCCTCCGGATGAAGTCATTGGGTGGTCCTGCCCCATGCCAATATAAGTCAATGCAGAGTGTAGATAGTTCATTAGTCCGGGAGATTACGTCGTGTCAACATAGGAAGAAGAGCAGAGGAGAAGACATCGGCAGAAGTGCAAAAGACAGAAGACCCAGCAGAAGATAGAAGACCCCTCAAAAGACAGAAAACCCCACAAAATAGCAGTAGAAAGAAGACTGCCAGGCTGCATGCTCGGATAAGGGCCTGGTATGGATTATGGCGTGGGGATTCCACTTAAAATACACACCAGACCGAAGGGTCTGGTATCGTCCTGGGGAGACGTACATTTTTGTTTAATTTTTTTGCGGGGTTCCCCTTCAAGATCCTCAGCACACAAGTCCCACCGCAAGTTGGATCAACATGATCCGACTTCTGGTGCGATTTTTATTCAAATCAATGGGCTCCCATAGGGAACCATTGATTTTGAATAGAGACAGAGAAACGCAACTTAAAGCTAGCGTGGACAAACGTGAATTGACACCAATGCAAAACGCTGATAAAAATCATGGTTTTAACGGACGTTTTGCCTGACGTTGGTACTAGCATTACAGCTTGATTTTTTAACGTCCTGTGTGCATGAGGCCTAATGCTTACATGGCCTTGGTTACATTTGTTAAGCTGACTGGTGATTTGTTATCTGCAATTTTTTTTCCTGGCTTTGTCAGTGGACAGGGGTTTTGTTGTCATGTATTCGGTTTATGTGCATTGGTTCGTACCTGTTTGCTTTTGAACAATGCAAAGAAAGTCAGAAAATGATAGCAGGATGCTTATACCAATATAAAAAATAACTTAAATGCAAAAACAGGATATTGAGAAACTGTCATATTACCCACAGTGGAAGGTGCCCTCTGACACTGGAGTCTTTTACTGCCCAACTCCTGGAAGAGGTGCTGGTTCCAAGTTAGAGTTGACCTCTATGGCATTGTGCACAGTAATGTGTCTGCCCAGGAACTAAGGCCACATGCTGGAATTGGATAATATATAATCCAACAATGGACAGGAGACTCTGCTATGTCAGTTATGAGTTAGGTTGTTTCAGACATGAGGTCTTAAAAGCCTTAATTGTACCAGTTTGCTGTGACACTACCTTTTGTGGAAGATGCATTTACCCACAATCTCAATTTCAGCAAAAAAAGAAAACAGTTGTTCACCTTGTGCAGCACACCCGGGCATGTTACAGAGATTAGAATGACACGCCAATAATTGCCGGGTGAGCATTTAAAGTGAGGAGGATTTCTCATTTAACCATTAAACAAACTTCAACAAAGGTGCGGATAACAATGCTGGATTATGCTAATAGAGGGATGAAAGGTGACGCTCGTCATTAAATTGTTACTAAAGCTAAATGCTGGTTTCTTTGAGTTCCTGAGAGCATCTTATTCAGGGCTAATACACACGCCAAGAAATTTACGGCACAAAAAGTGCAATACATTAAAGAAGATGTACAGCTCAAAAGTTACTTTATTGGAAATTACAACAGATATTTACCATCTGGATTGAAATTATTTATCTTCCTAATTTTTTTTCTGTCAATTTCACTTAAATAATTTAACCCAGGTTAAACCAAACCAAGATAAAATTACCCCACTTGGTTAACAAACATTTAGGCCTCATGCACACAGGGTGTTTTTGTACATTTTTACAGCAGCTGTTTTTGGCTTCAGACATTTTTTCCTACAGTCAATAAACTCTCCAGCATGTTATCCTATGTGTCCGTGCACACATAGGCTGTTATCAACTGTTCTTGGCTGGGGCGTTTTTTGGCTGTAGAAAAAAACCAAGACTAGTGGGTTCTGAGAGGAGTTTTTCAGCTGTCAAAATGTTCAAAAACACTCAAACGGGGCTCATCAGCGTATTTTTAACATTTTTGAGCCCAATGAAAAAAAAAAAAAAAAACGCTCAAAAACGCTAGTGTAAAAACGCTCAAAAAAGCTACTGAAGTTTTTATAGCGTCCTGTGTACAGGCCTAATGCACATTTTTTTTATCATTTTAATTGTTTTTGGCTAAAGCTTTGCAAAATGACAAAATAATAATAGTTTCATTATTAACTGTAATATTATAAGACATCCTAAAATTTCAGAAAAACATAAGCAAAACAATATTTAATCAAGTGAACCAGATCCTTAACAGTGCCCCTTACGTAACATTCCAAGGATCAAGCAATACAAGCTTCTTCTCACCTGCTCGGTGAGTGTACTTTATAGTCACACGTGTTTGGTTTTCTATCTTAAAAATGTCTCTCTTCTTGTAGTTAAGCCAATTCCAAACCACTCTCCTTCCTTCCTTTTTGCAGTCATCTCCTTTATGTAGTTGGCTGCTAAGGAGACACCCAAGCGTGTATACTTCCAGCTGGGAATGTATGCATCCATTGAAACATATCAAGCCCACACTCCTGCTCCTTCCTTGTAGCAATTTGAGTGACAGCAGCAAAGCCTATCACTTTCTTACCCTAAGTCTCTCCTCTACAACAGAGGCATTCAGTGAATGGTCCAGATCATCCTGGAGCCAGCAACAGTGGCAAGGGATTATAGGCAAGTTTTTGGGAAGGAGGGTCATGGAAAGGTACTGGGGCATTTTTTAACTTGCTGCATTATGTATGAATTAGGATAAATGCCTAACATTTAGTACTGCTTGAAACACATCACTGTCCATACTGTTGATGCGAACTTCATCCCCACGGAAATTGTTGGAATTAATCTCTATTAACATGTGCCACATCAGGTCCCCCCCCCCCCGCAAGCTAAATACACTTAAATAGTGCCATTTGCAACCTTTATCTGGGTTCTGTTGAAAACGCCATGCTCCGTTACCAAATGCCATTTTACATGGCAGACCAGATTATATACATGCAGTACTGTCCAAAGGTTTTAGGCAGGTGTGAAAAAAATACTGTAAATGAAGAATGCTTTCAGAAATGTGTTAATGATTTATTTGATTCAGATTCATCTCTAGATGTCACAACCCTAGACCTCACAGGCATGCTTGTCAATGGGGATGCCAAAACCATCAAAGGATTACCCTCTCCCCTATCCGCTGCCATGTTTTAGTGTCTCTATAGTCCTCCCCAAATCTACTAACAAAATCTCAGTCCCCTCCCTACCAGGCAAATATATTAAAGAGAACATGTCATTGAAGCAATATGTAGACTTGGTACATGCTAATTGTTTAGCTGTTTCTGGGTTTGGTTCTTCCTGGTGACGGACACAGAACAAGTTGGCAGATTCAGACATTCTGAGTTCACTGGCTACATTTTTCTGACCAGTGAATCAAAAGGTATTGAAGACATGCCAGTAGCATATTCAGAAGACATTCTGCAATGGCAACTGTTGCATTTATCTCAACACAAGTTTAATATAAAGTTATGCTGGTAATTTTCAATGGCGGTTAAACATTTTTCAAATGAAAATTATTTGGAAAAGAATGTTCTAAGAAAGTTTGTTCATTTTTCCCTCCACTAGTGGGGTCAAATTGATGTCCTTTTTCAACTGCAGTGATGAGAAAATGCAAAGGAACAGGATGGAAATTTTTTTTTTGAACAAACACATTTCTAACAGCGTATGTGGTTTTCTTATGGTGAAGTCCATTAATTACAAAATCAAAAGTTAAAAGCAAACAAAATTTTTCGAACGACATTTGAATGTTTGGAGAATTTTTGTATTCATTTTCCCTAAAGGCGCGTACACATGGTACAATTATCGGCCAACAACGGTTGTACTACAGCCTGTCGTCCAATAATGCGACCATTAGTACGCACCATTCGACATTCAATTATTGTCCAACAGAAGTTGTATGTGAAGACTTGAAAACTTTTTTCTGCCGACAAGGCATTGGCCACTTTTCGGCTTGCGTGTACAGAAGTTGGCCAAAAAAAAGTTGTAAGTACAAACACGCATGCTCGGAATCCAGAAAGTGTTCGGTCGTGTAAACCTGCGTCCGTAATTCACATTCACTTGAACTTCCTCTTTATATGCTCCTAACACGTTACTACGTTCGCATTTATCGGAAAATACCTTTACTCACATCAGTACGCTAGACAAAATCACGCCAATTTTGAGAAAAGTTGGACGTGCGGCCGTACAACTATCGCATCATGTGTATGAGGCTTTAGACTTTTCCTACAGATATTTTCGTTTAAACCTCTATCCATTTATGGGTTGCTTTAGTTATGCTGACAACTTTTTCATTTTCCCTTTTGTGCCTTTTTGTAGCTTAGAAGTATTGTTTCACAGCTCATCCTGAATTGGACAGGATTTTGTTTTAGACCATTTTGTACACACAAAAATGATCCTGCAGTGATGTTTTTATATGATAGCTGTATTTTATTGTCTCATATTTGTGTATAATTTATGAATGTCAAATCTAGAGCATAAAACTCACTTTCATTTCCTGCAAATCATCTCACGCATTTGTGCGTGTGTGGTCACCAGACTGTGAGATCAGAGCATTAAAAATAGATTCAAATCTCCTTTCAATCACATTGCTGTATGCTGGAAGGTATACATTATAATTTAAAGTGTACCTTTTAATATTACACAAGGAAACCATTTTGCAACCAGACCAGTAAACTATTATTTAATCTACTGGGAACTGATGACATGTTGAGCAAATCTAAAATAGTAAAATATGTCTGCTTCATTTAATGTGGCAACTGGCTTTTTTAAAGGGCTTTTACACTATTAGATATCGATCCATTGGCTCCTACCAGCTCTCTTGCAACTGTCACCAAATCGACTGCTTTTCCCCCAAATTGTGGAACCTTTGAAAGATTGAATATTATTTTTTCTAGCAACTAACCCCACATTACACACAGTACACAAATTCAGCCAATGGGAGTGGTTTTATCACTGAATGCACTAAATTTTCAAATAACACGGAGTGCCTCTTGAATCAGAAGTAAATGAGTAAAATTCTTGTTTGCTTGGTAATTGGTCATGTTGTGGATTTTGTAGGTGTAAGCAGTGAAACCTGTTCCTTTGATTTTTAAGCAGCATTTGGATGTTTTAGATTTGCAGACCCCATTCCTTCTCTCCAATAATTGTGCTCAGCTGTGTCCTTCCATTAGAGAAAAGATAATAATTTTATCAAATGTGTTAAACAAGAGGTGAGCTGGAACAGAGGAAGGAGTACGTTTGAGTTACATGCTAATTATTCACACAATGAGCTGATAGTTGTTGTATTTCTATGAAAGGACATAATTATCTAGCGGGTTTATGAGAGAATTGGATACATATCATATAACAATGCAGAAAATTTGAGTACCATAGTGACAACAGGCTGAGGGAAAAAAAGGGATTTTATTAAAACTTACCGTAAAATCCTTTTCTCTGAGTTCACTGACAGATGCAGCTCTCCATTACGTGTGGGTTTATGCTGGTCTCACTAGGAGTTAACTAGGCAGGGAAAAGAAACAGCTGGCCCCTCCCATGGGGCCGTCCTCTCTTCCCACATAAACCCCCTCCATAGAATAGCTTACAAGTTCGTACACAAGCCGTACAAGAACAGAGCACAGAGGGGTGGGTGCTGCGTCTGTCAGTGAACTCGGAGAAAAGGATTTTACGGTAAGTTTTAATAAAATCCCTTTTTCTCCTATCGTTCACTGACAGACGCAGCTCTCCATTAAGTCTAGGGATGTCCCCAAGCTGTGTCAAAAAGAGGGGTGGGCAAACATTAACAACAGTACCCAACAGAACCTCTAGGGAGGCGCCAGACGCGCCTACACTGCCACCTGCAAAACTTTGCGGCCAAAAGCAGCATCCGAAGATGCTAACACATCAACTTTATAAAACTTAGTGAAAGTGTGAACCGAGGTCCAAGTGGCCGCCTTGCACACCTGTGACACCGATGTCTGGTGTCTAAAAGCCCAGGAAGTGCTAACAGCCCGGGTAGAATGGGCCGTGACCGGAAAAGGGGGAACCTTGTCCCGAACAGAATATGCATGGGTCACGGTCTGTCTGATCCAACCAGAGATCGTATCTGACGAGGCCGCCAAACTTTTGCGCAGACCCTCAGGTAGCACAAACAGAGCATCAGCTTTTTGAAAAGAAGCTGTAGCAGACAAATACACCCTTAAGGCCCTCACTACGTCCAAGGCTGTGACTGGAAAAGGGGGAACCTTGCCCCGAACAGAATACGCATGGGTCACGGTTTTTCTAATCCAATGAGAAATCGTAGCCGACAAGGCCGCCAATCCCTTGCGCGAACCCTCTGGCAGTACAAACAAGGCATCAGCTTTTCGAAAAGAAGCTGTAGCAGCCAAGTACACTCGTAAGGCCCTCACCACGTCCAAAGCATGTAACTCAATTTCTTTTGGGTGCGATGGACGAGGGCACAATGAAGGAAGAACAATATCTTCATTAATGTGAAAGGAAGAAACCACTTTCGGAAGAAAGGAAGGTGAGGGTCGCAAGACCGCCTTATCCTTATGCAGGACTAAGTAGGGAGACTTGCACGAGAGTGCTGCTAATTCAGACACCCGTCTGGTGGAGGTGATGGCTACTAAGAAAGCCACCTTCTGCGAGAGCAGTTGTAAGGAAATCTTCCTGATTTACTCATAAGGCGGTTTCTGAAGTACAGAAAGCACCAAATTCAGATCCCAAGGAGCCAACGGAATCTTCACCCGAGGCGTCACATGTCGTACACCCTGAACAAAGGTACGAATCAACGAGTGCGAAGCCAAAGGTCTCTGGAAAAGAACTGCCAGAGCCGAAATCTGGCCCTTAAGAGTACTCAAAGCCAGTTTTTTGTTCAGGCCCCGAACCACGCTCCGCCTCCCAGTATTGGGAGCGAGGATACACCATAGGTCCCAGGATTGAAAAAACGTCGTCCCGGACTTGTTTTTTGACCGAAACTCATGAGAATT
>BLSH010397615.1:1197916-1212687 GCA_018402905.1 Glandirana rugosa | reverse complement strand
CAAAGCAGCGGTATTTGAAATCTCTAATTTCTGCTATCTGTCCTCAGAGCAACAGCACAGACAGCAGTTGTAAAGTAATATATCTCAGGATGCAGGATCAGGTCTTAAAATGTCTCAAATCTGTCCCTCACGCAGTCAGCTACCTTTCCCTACACTAACCCAAGGAGCATGTGACTGCAGCACTGTGACTCCAGCTTATAAAGAGGCTGGGTCACATGATGCACTGGCCAATCACAGCCATGCCATTAGTAGGCATGGCTGTGATGGCTTCTAAGGGCAAACCAGTGAAACACTTGTTGATTGGCTGCCCTGCAGCTTCTCAACACGTGGAGTAAAATAGCAGAACCCCGGACCGAACCCGAGCGATTTTTGAAATGTCCGGGTCCGGGTCCGTGCCACGGACACCCGAAAGTTCGGTACGGACCCGAACGTTACAGTCCGGGTTCGCTCAACACTACTGTCTAACAAAACATTTTTATACACATACAGGTGGCGTGCATCCCACAATACTTCCTTTAATGCACATAACAATAATCACAACACCCACTGTTTATCCTTTTCCAGTACCCCCAAGCTATACATCATCATTTCTACCCACTCACCTTCACCCCTGTTATTTCTTTCCCCAGATCTTGACTCTTATTGATCACATTGTTTGCTACACCACACCCCCAGAACACATGCTCACTATCTTCCACACCCCCACAATTCAGTCTTGGACAGATATCAGACACACACAAATTCCTCCTTTCCATAAATTGCCTTGTAGCTAGACATTCATGCAAACTCATCCATACTATCTGTCTCTGCACATTTGTCACCCCATACACACTCATTTTCTTCAATACTTCCCCAGCCACTGACACATTAACTCCCTTAAGGTTACACACAATCTCCTTGTCTGTCAACCACTTTCTCACCTTCACTTTATCCCTCTCCCCTTCTCCTAATTCTGCCAACTAAAACACTACCCTAAACATTTCTAATACCCAGTAGTCGCGTGCCACCACGTAGGTCACTGGTATCCTTGAATCCCTTCCCAACCACCCCCATCTCCTAAACAACCACCCACTCAAAAAAGCCATCATCCTAGCACACGCTCCACCATTCCTCAAAACTTTCACCACGAAAAACCAATAATGCATTAACAAAAACACTCTAACGTTCGGAAAACCCAACTCACCGTTACATTCCGTCTACCAGGGCCGGTGCTAGACTATTTTGCGCCCTAGGCGAGACCAGCTACTTGCGCCCCCCCCCAAAAAAACACAAATGACTTTGTGCAGTGTCATTAAATAATAGCAAAATACACTCTTTGATCACAGGTCCCAGTGTGTGTTGTGTTACAATCTGTCACAGTGTTTTTTTTTTTTATAATGCCACTTTTTCATTATTTTACTGTGTGCCATTAAAAAAAATATATTCTGGCTTCGACCAGAGTATATCTCCATACTACGCTCTCTATGTTATACCCCTGCGTGGGTCATCATTTGACTTGCTGTAAAGATGTTATACTTTCCAATAAAATATATGAAAAGAAAAAAAAATATATTAATGGTGGAAGTGGCCACAGTGGCAGAAAACCAGGGCCCGGTTGCAATTGCGACCCTGGCCATTTGGGCCAGATTAAGAGCATCATGGGCCTGGTGGTGAGAGATTTGGTGGACCCTGGATTATGAAGCCCCTTGCCCTGTATGCTTCATTAAAATATTCTCTACAGCCCTGCATTTATTAACCACCACTTGTGCCTAGGCACTCCCTGCATCACCACCCACTGCACCTGGGACCCCTTTCCTCATCTACTGTGCCTGCAGCCTCCCTTTCCTTATCACCCACTGCACCTCTGTTCCCTCACCACCCACCATGCCTGGGTCCCCCATCCCTCACTATCCACCATGCCTAGGTACACCTTCCCTTACCACCTACCGTGCCTGGCTGTAGCCCCCCTTTATTGCAGAAATAGTACAGGAGATGGGCAGAGACTGCAGACATAGTAAAAGAGATGGTCAGAGACTGCAGACATAGTACAGGAGATGGTCAGAGACTGCAGACATAGTACAGGAGATGTTCAGAGACTGCAGACATTGTACAGGAGATGGTCAGAGACTGCAGACATAGTACAGGAGATGGTCAGAGACTGCAGACATAGTACAGGAGATGGTCAGAGACTGCAGACATGATACAAGAGATGGTCAGAGACTGTGGACATGGTACAAGAGATGGTCAGAGACTGTGGACATGATACAAGAGATGGTCAGAGACTGCAGACATGATACAAGAGATGGTCAGAGACTGTGGACATGGTACAAGAGATGGTAAGAGACTGTGGACATGATACAAGAGATGGTCAGAGACTGCGGACATGATACAAGAGATGGTCAGAGACTGTGGACATGATACAAGAGATGGTCAGAGACTGTGGACATGATACAAGAGATGGTCAGAGACTGTGGACATGGTACAGGAGATGGTCAGAGACTGCGGACATGATACAGGAGATGGTCAGAGACTGTGGACATTATACAAGAGATGGTCAGGGACTGTGGACATAATACAGGAGATGGTCAGAGACTGTGGACATGATACAAGAGATGGTCAGAGACTGTGGACATAATACAGGAGATGGTCAGAGACTGTGGACATGATACAAGAGATGGTCAGAGACTGTGGACATGATACAGGAGATGGTCAGAGACTGTGGACATAATACAGGAGATGGTCAGAGACTGTGGACATAATACAGGAGATGGTCAGAGACTGTGGACATAATACAGGAGAAGGTCAGAGACTGTGGACATAATACAGGAGATGGTCAGAGACTGTGGACATAATACAGGAGATGGTCAGAGACTGTGGACATGGTACAAGAGATGGTCAGAGACTGTGGACATGGTACAGGTGTGTCCTATCAGTGACCAGTGTGGAAAAAAAACATTGATCACTGGACTATGTGTAAACGGGAGTTTACAAGATATAACAAAGTGCCAAGAAAACAAAACAGTCAATTGGTCATGCACAGGAGGACAGTAAATGGTTAACAAGTGTGTGAAGCTCCCAGCCTGACCAGCTAATTCCTTCAAAGATAACAAGGAAAAGTTCAAAGAAATCAAGGATTGCGGACAGGGGACACAGGCACAAACAGCTATAGAAACATCTGAGGTGTTCCATAAGACTGATCATCATTCGCCAATCCTATGTGCAGTGTAAATAAAAACAAAGATAAGCAGTGTGAGAAGACAGAGGGGAAATCACCCCTCGATCAATGTGAGCTCTGCCTAATCTGTGCACAGGACAGGAGTCGGGAGAACACACGGATGATCAGACTTCTGCAGCCAACATTGCCAGAGAGCGTGTGACATGATGGATCTGTGATCATCATACCTTCTTCATACTCGGGTATGTCGGATCCTCTCCATCCCCGCTCTGTCCACTGGCATCTTCAGGTCAAATGTGGCGCGCTGAGTGATCGGATTGGCTAAGTAGGTGGTAGGAGGCAGGGCAACTTAAGCAGTCACGCCCTCCCACTCAGAAGTGCAGCGCAATTGGCTGTCTGTTGCAATGGTCTGTCCCTCTCCCTCCAGCATCTGAAAGCCGTGGGAGGGAGAGGGGGGAAGCCGCACACACCGCTCTGCAAGGCTACCACCCGCGCGCTGCTCCGAATACATTGCTGTCCGGGCCCCCCTATTAGCGGCCCTGTCATAGCCTAGGGGGCGACGAGGAGGAGGTGAGGCAAGGGTCAGTGGCGCCCCTAGGCGGCAGTGCGCCCTAGGCGGCTGCCTACTTCACCTAGTGGCAGGGCTGGCCCTGATCACAGTGGGAAGGTTTCAGCAACAGAGGCAGTGCTGTCAGTCCAGAAAGCAGTGGGCAGGAGTAGGTGTAGCCAGGTGATGATTGACAAGTTACAGGTTTGAGAATACGGTTGGTCACACCCCCAGCAAATATCTCCCCCCCCCCCCATAGTGCAATTAGGCACAGTTTAGATAATTTTGGCAACTCTAATCTGAATTCAGCAGTAGTGCAGCATTGTTGCCACACCGGCACAGGAAGCTGCATTAGGTGGATCAACAAGTATTTGTGAGGCTTTGCCAGAGGGATTAAGAAAAAAAAGTGCGGATACACTTAAAGGGCAACTCCACTTTCGTGGGGAAAAGAAATAGCAAATAAAAAATAATATAGTGCATATAATTGTGACTCTAATCCTATTGTAATTGAATGTCATTAAAAATTACCTTTCCTTTTCAATCTGCAGCCACTGTAATTTCCTGAGAATGCATTGCAATATGACTACCTGGAGTTGTTCTGTACACAGAGTGTGTACTGACCACTCCCCAGAAACCATTTCCTGCTTGCATGATTGGCTCACTGATTTTCCCAGAAGTCTGCACTAAGATACAAGTCACATTTCAGGCATTCCCTGCAACAAAAATGTCATTTCAATAGGAACTCGTCTAAAGGGATGCAGGCCCGGCAGATTATCTCATTAGTGCCCTGCAGCTGCACACCTGACACTTAATCTGCAAACAAAGTTTGTTATAATCCCTGCATTGAACATAGATCACCCAGAGGGGAATGTTTTTTATCTCAACAAAAGTGGAGTTACACTTTAATGATGCGGAGCAGCACATATTTTTTAGTGGGAGGCCATAGTTCTACTTTAAAGCAAAACCATTTTTCTCCTTTGGTTTGGGGAGGGTTCAAACCTCTGTCAGCTTATTATTGCTGTCTGTCCCCCCAACTGAGAAGATTCACCCTCTATTTCTAGTCACTAATGTCACTGGGACAGAAATTGATGGGTTATTTCAGTTTTACAGTTGTATGCATTCACTACTTCATCCAAAATGGAAAAAAAAAACTGTTTTGCTTTAGATATACACTGTATTATCAAACGTATTGGGACGCCTGCCTTTACACACACATGCACTTTGGCATCCCAGTCTTAGTCTGTAGGGTTCAGTATTGAGTTGGCCTACCCTTTGCAGCTTCAAATCTTCTGGGAAGGCTGTCCACAAGGTTTAGGAGTGTGTCTATGGGAATGTTTGATCATTCTTCCAGAAGTGTATTTGTGAGGTTAGGCACTGATGTTGGACGAGAAGGCTTGGCTTGCAGTCTCCGCTCTAATTCATCCCAAAGATGTTCTATCGGGCAGAGTTCAGGACCAGTCAAGTTCCTCCACCTCAAACTCACTCATCCATGTCTTTATGGACCTTGCTTTGTGCACTAATCCAAATAATTTGGTGGAGGGGGATTATTGTGTGGGTTGTTTTTCAGGGGTTGGGCTTGGCCCCTTAGTTCTAGTGAAGAGAACTCTTAAGGTGCCAACATACCAAGACATTTTGGACAATTTCATGCTCCCAACTTTGTGGGAACAGTTTGGGGATGGCCCATTCCTGTGCCAACATGACTACCCACCAGTGCACAAATCAAGGTCCATAAAGACATGGGTGAACGAGTTTGGGGTTGAGGAACTTGACTGGCCTGCACAGAGTCCTGACCTCAACCTGATAGAGCATCTTTGGGATGAATTAGAGCGGAGACTGCGAGCCAGGCCTTCTCATCCACATCAGTGCCTGACCTCACACATGATCAAACATTCCTATAGGCACACTCCTAAACCTTGTGGACAGCCTTCCCAGAAGAGTTGAAGCTGTTATAGCTGCAAAGGGTGGGCCAACGCAATATTGAACCCAACGGACTAAGACTGGGACGTTATTAAAGTTCATGTGTGTGTAAAAGCAGGTGTCCCAATACTTTTGGTATTATAGTTTATGTTAAGCCTAAACATGATGGCATGTTAAATATGATTAATCATTACGTGTTCTGTGTAGCTTAGACCAGTGTTTTTCAACTCCAGTCCTCAAGGCACACCAACAGGTCATGTTTTCAGGATTTCCATGAGTTTGCACAGGTGATTTGATCAGTTTCACTGCCTTAGTAATTACCACAGCTGTTTCATCTGAGGGAAATCCTGAAAACATGACCTGTTGGTGTGCCTTGAGGACTGGAGTTGAAAAACACTGGCTTAGACCATAAAGAGCCAGGTGATCCATCTATTAGTGATCATTTGCTATTGTTGGCAATCATTTACAGGTGGGATTAGTATCATGATTGAGCTATAATTGCCCGTGTGGCCTACTGTGGTTTTGTGTTTAATCAGATTAGAGAAGAATTGGATGAAAGATCAAGTTGTACCTTTTGGAAACTGGAATGGTGATAGGTTTGTGTATTAACATCTTGTAGTAATGAAAACTACCCACAGTCGCCCTCTATATTGTAAACAAGTATACTGCTCAAAATAAATTTCATACAAGCATTTATTCAGCAAACATTTCCCCTGTGTGGGGGGTTAAAGTCTGCTTGTTCTTAGTTTATCTTTTGCTGAAGAATGTGCATTTTATCTTTACATTTGCAGTGCTTTCTTCCTCTTTATTTTAGGTAGTGTACAGTAGATTTAATTGTTCTCCAAAGCATTACTCAGCCTCTGTCTAGTCTGGGATATAATCTGCTGTGGGCTGATAAGCTGGTCCTGCTCGTTATAAAACGGCCGACGTTTTGTTATGAGCTACAGCAACGGCCACCTGGGTACATACAGCCAAGGCCATAAATAACTATCAAATAGCCAGGACGTAATCTATCATGATTGCTGCAGGTGAGGACAGCATTGGCGTTTTGCAGGTGAGTATTACCATCAAGCCCAGGAAAAATTGCCTATTTAACCTCAAAATATCACAATGAAAAACCTACTGTCATCCTAAAATTTCAGTCCACCTAAAAATGTGATTTCCATTATAATGGTGAAACTACTCACAGGACCTTTAGCATCCAGGAAGCCAGAGTTCCTAACCACTGACCTATAATCCAGTTGTATATTGCAGGCAGTGTTGCCAACCGCCAGTAAATTTACTGGCAGTTTGTAAAAATCTGTGATTTTTACAACTGTCTATAAATATCAGGTTCTGATAATTTGTCATGCTGTGCTGACTTTTTAAGTATAAACCGGGAAAACTACTTGATATTGGTATGGAAAAGTGATACTGCGCAGCCTAAAAACTTAGATATCTAGTGCAAACATCATACAATAAAGTGCAAGTGTAGCAGTGAATAAATAAAGTGCTTCTTATATAGCATATATATAAAACAAAAATACTCTTTACATAAAGGGCATATCATACCTGTGCCATATAGAAATAGTTCATACAAAGGAACCACTAATGGTGGCTCCAGAGTGGTCCCATTAGTGGCATTGACAGTAAAACCATAAACGTTAAAGTCTCTGTGGGTAAGTGAAGTGGTGCAATTCGTGCAAAAATGCTTTTCAAACAAACTAGGGTGATTCACTCGTGTAGTCCCAGCCAATTTTGGGGGGAGTCCTCAGCACACTGCCAGAAGGACTGTTGGGAACGTGCCACAATCCCCATCCCGTGCTCACAGAACTCTCACCTTCAAACCATAGGACAAGACCCTTACTCCTTATTCCTCCTTATCCTCCTGCTCAGAGTGGTCAGCTTCCACCAGTATTGTGCTCATTCATACAGGGGCCCGGCAGAGATAAGAATAAAAACTCCCATAGTGTAATATGTAAAGATCAACTGTGCTGTTTATTCTGGCCAATTGCCTACTTACATCTGTGGTAAACAATAGTGCAGTAAAATGACAGATACAGCGGCTGTTGCCTCTTACTCTGCCTCACACTGTGTGTCCAATAACGTTCGTTCCGGTCACTTCCACCTACGCGTTACGTGACTTCATCAGGGTGACGTTCTTGGCCAGAATAAACAGCACAGTTGATCTTTACATATTACACTATGGGAGTTTTTATCCTTATCTCTGCCGGGCCCCTGTATGAATGAGCACCATACTGGTGGAAGCTGACCACTCTGAGCAGGAGGATAAGGAGGAATAAGGAGGACGGGTCTTAAAGGAGAAGGCGCCTCAATACAGAGAGGAATAGTTATACATAGGCGATTGTCCTATGGTTTAGAGGTGAGAGTTCTGTGAGCATGGGACGGGGATTGTGGCACGTTCCCAAGAGTCCTTTTGGCGGTGTGCTGAGGACTCCCCCCAAAATTGGCTGGGACTACACGAGTGAATCACCCCAGTTTGTTTGAAAAGCATTTTTGCACGAATTGCACCACTTCACTTACCCACAGAGACTTTAACGTTTATGGTTTTACTGTCAATGCCACTAATGGGACCACTCTGGAGCCACCATTAGTGGTTCCTTTGTATGAACTATTTCTATATGGCACAGGTATGATATGCCCTTTATGTAAAGAGTATTTTTGTTTTATATATATGCTATATAAGAAGCACTTTATTCATTCACTGCTACACTTGCACTTTATTGTATGATGTTTGCACTAGATATCCAAGTTTTTAGGCTGCGCAGTATCACTTTTCCATTCCAATTCGTATATACTGTGATTTATATTAGATATTGCAGCAACCCTTTGGATTTATTCATACTATTTTATTTGGGATTACACTCATACACTTGGTTTATCATCATTTAGGAGACAGAGAGAGTGGCATGAGGGTCACCCGATTACCATACTTGATATTGGTATTGTCAGTGTTTCCATGTTGTGTTTAAATATCAATTGTCTTAGTTTTTAATAGGAGTTCAGTTATTTTTCAGGTTGTCAGTAAAAAATGTGTTCCGCCAGTAAATTTTCCATGTTTTGCCAGTAAAAAACGCTGCGGGAGGTTGGCAACACTGATTGCAGGGATAAGCAAGTAGCGCACCTCCGGATGTTGTAAAGCTACAAGTTCCATCATGCCTCTGCTTCTGGGTGTGATGCTTGTGGCCGTCAGAGTCTTGCTATGCCTCATGGGACTTGTAGTTCCCTGCTATATTGCTTTCCCTCGTCAGTCGGGTGTAAGTCGGTTTTGGGTGCTGAAACTAGGTTAGGGGCAGAGCTGGGGTGATTAACACAAATCCTTTGTCCTCTGTGTGTTATACAGTATCTCACAAAAGTGAGTACACCCCTCACATTTTTGTAAATATTTTATTATATCTTTTCATGTAGCAACACTGAAGAAATGACACTTTGCTATAATGTAAAGTAGAGAGTGTACAGCTTGTATAACAGTGTAAATTTGCTGTTCCCTCAAAATTACTCAACACACAGCCACGAATGTGTAACTGGCAACAAAAGTGAGTACACCCCTAAGTGAAATGATCAAATTGGGCCCAAATGGTCAATATATTGTGTGGCCTCCATTAATTTCCAGCACTGCCTTAACCCTCTTGGGCATAGAGTTCACCAGAGCTTCACAGATTGCCACTGGAGCCCTCTTCCACTCCTCCTTTGACAACATCATGGTGCTGGTGGATGTTAAAGACCTTGTGCTCCTCCACCTTCTGATTGAGGATGCCCCACAGATGCTGAATAGGGTGTAGGTCTGGAGACATGCTTGGCCAGTCCATCACCTTTACCCTCAGCTTCTTTAGCAAGGCAGTGGTCATCTTGGAGGTGTGTTTGGGGTTGTTATGTTGGAATACTGCCCTGCAATCCAGTCTCCGATGGGAGGGGATAATGCTCTGCTTCAGTATGTCACAGTACATGTTGGCATTCATAGTTCCCTCGATGAACTGTATCTCCCCAGTGCCGGCAGCACCCATGCAACCCCATACCATGAGACTCCCACCACCATGCTTAATTGTAGGCAAGACACACTTATCTTTGCACTCCTCACCTGGTTGCCGCCACACACGCTTGACACCATCTGAACAGAATAAGTTTATCTTGGTCTCATCAGACTACATGACATGGTTCCAGTAATCCATGTCTTTAGTCTGCTTGTCTTCAGAAAACTGCGGGCTTTCTTGTGCATCATCTTTAGAAGAGGCTTCCTTCTGGGACGTCAGTCATGGAGACTAATTTGATGCAATGTATGGTCTGAACACTGACAGGCTGACCCCCACCCCTTCGACCTCTGCAACAATGCTGGCAGCACTCATACGTCTATTTCCCAAAGACAACCTCTGGATATGATGCTGAGCATGTGCACTCAACTTCTTTGGTTTACCATGGAGAGGCCTGTTCTGAGTGAAACCTGTCCTGTTAAACCGCTGTATGGTCTTGGCCACTGTGCTGCAGCTCAGTTTCAGGGTCTTGGCAATCTTCTTATAGCCTAGGCCATCTTTATGTAACGCAACAATTCTTTTATGCAGATCCTCAGAGAGTTCTTTGCCATGAAGTAACATGTTGAACTTCCAGTGACCAGTATGAGAGAGTGAGAGTGATAACACCAAATTTAACACACCTGCTCCCCATTCATACCTGAGACCTTGTAACGCGAACGAGTCACATGACACCGGGGAGGGAAAATGGCTAATTGGGCCCAATTTGGACATTTTCACTTAGGGGTGTACTCACTTTTGTTACCAGTGGTTTAGAAATTAATGTGTGTTGAGTTATTTTGAGGGGACAGGAAATTTACACTGTTATACAAGCTGTACACTCACTACTTTACATTGTAGCAGAGTGTAATTTCTTCAGTGTTGTCACATGAAAAGATAAAATATTTACAAACATGTGAGGGGTGTACTCACTTTTGTGAGATACTGTATGTGTAGCTGTTGGTTTTTTACTTGTACTTGTGCTGGGCGTTGTTTCTCCTCAGGCAGCAGAGAGAGGCCAGTCTAAATTCAGACATGTCAGTAGAAGATTGAAACCCCTAGTAAAATAGTCTCAGAAAATGGAAGTCTCACTTTCAGTGTAAAACAGCCATATAACATGTAGGACATTGACAGCAAGGACTCAATGTGCAGGAAAGTAAGGTTTTAAAGGTTACTGTTTAAAGCGGTTGAAAACCTCAGACATTAAAGTTGTTGTAAAGGCTCCAGTTTTTTTACCTTCATGCATTTTATTTTATCCTCCCCTCCCCCCCCAGTCCCTCTAGTACTTATCTGAGCCCCATTGCAATCCAGTGATGTGTGCGAGAGCCTCGGGTCTCCCGGGTCTCTTTCTCCTCATTGGATGAGACAGCCGCGGGAGCCCTTGGCTCATGCTGCTGTCGATCACAGCCAGTGAAGCCAATGATAAGAGAGAGGGGGCGGGACCAAGCTGCTGCTCTGTGTGTGAGTGGACACACAGAGCAGTGGCTCGGGAACGAGCTTGCTTGGGTGCCCCCATTTCAAGCCACTTGCTCGGCAGGAGGGAGGTGCTTGCGGGGGACCCGAGAAGAGGAGGATCGGGGCTGCTGTGTGCAAAACCACTGCACAGAGCAGGAAAGTATAACATGTTTGTTATTTAGCTAAAAAAATAACTGCCTTTAATGTCACTTGAAGTATGAACAAAGCACATCCTTCTATACTCTTTATTTGTCTCTATCCAAAGTGCTGAGTGTGATTTCTCTCTGTTGAGTGGAGACAATTGGTGAGGAGGAAGGAGAGCTCCAGCACACAGCCTGTGATTGTCAGCCACAGCTGTGCATGTACCTGTGTACTGTGAGAAAGGGGAGGTGTCCCTTCCCTCCAATCAGCTCTGAGCTCTCCTCACTTCGCTCTGTAGGGTGTGACTTTAGATACCCGTCCCATGCTTTTCAGAGAAATCCTGTGGAAATTCAGCACTTTGAATGAATGTAAATGAGAGGGTGGCAGATGAACAGGTACTATTTATGTTGGAGGATTTGTTTCATCTCTGTGTATCACCTGAGGCTAGTTACTGCACTGAGTATATATGAGGGTTTTCAACCACTTAAAGTCTGCCGTCACTTGCGGACAGAACACATTATCCAAGCCCTCGTGCAGCTCTCCTTCTCACAAATATCCAAAGCCTACGAAGAGCATAGCCTGACCTGCATTCTACTTTATTAAACAAAATTACAGTAATCTATATAATTTACAAAGGAGTATCTGATTACAGGCAGCAAATGTTCACTGAGGCGATCTAGATAACAATCCACAGTTTCTTGTATAACATTGTAATTACTTTGCTGTGTTCAGAAAAACAGATGGGATTACGCCACTGAATAAACAGATTCATGGAAAAAAAAACACTAAACATTGTTTTATAATGTAACCCATCTTTATTTAAAAAGTTAACCGTAATCTTATCTCAGTGCATAGAGTTTATATTATTTTTGTGCAGGGTGTCCATCACCATGTTCAGATGCAGGCCACTTTAATTCCTTTTCCCACATTTTACTGGGTTTCTTCGCATTCCCAGGAAAGATCTATTTCTCAGCTCCCCTCCCTCAGCAGTTGAGAGGCCACATCTGATGAGACAGGGGTAGCTGGGCAAGTGACCTACAGCCAGGAGAATGGCTCTCATTGTCAGATCAAGCAGGCAGGTGTTATGGGGAGCCTCTCTCCAATTACTTTTAGAGTACTGAAGTTTCAGGGGGGTGACCCTTCGTCCTTCAGGTCTTGGATCCCCACTTTTTGCCTGTATTACCAGAGCTGCCCTGGATTGTAAATGGGAGGGATACGGAAAGTAGTTTGTGTTCTGAACTGTTATACTGAAGTAGTGATTCTCAACTAGAAATTCTTATTTTAGAGTCCTACAAAGACTATCCTATGAAGCCACATGTTACCCAGAATGAGTCAGTGACATTGCTGTGAAGACACTCCATGTTTGTTCAGCTTTCATAATCTATGTAATTTAGTGGCTCTGAATCAAGAGCTATCTCATGTGATTCTCTGGGAAATTTTCCTGCACTGCCTAAGCTGTCCATCAGCATGATGTAGTAGGGGAACTCAGATGCATAATATGTGAGGGTTTGCTTACTGACTCGTTGCAAGGAACAGAAGTGAAATTAAGAGTTTTTCTTGCAAGTGTGTACAGGCTTCTCAGAATATAGTCAGTTTGCAGTGATTGTTAAATAATGCATATTTACACTTCTGTATAATATACATGGCACTGTGGTCCTCTTGTGTTATTTCTGTCCTTTTGCTGGAATGCCTGGATTAAAACAACCTTTGCTCTTGGCTTCGAAGAGCCCCAGGCATGGCTGCCTCATCAGCTCTGGGGATGGGGCAGGGTTTCAGAGAAGCTTTAGAACCCAGGAAACACCCCAAGGCCCCTTTTGATGCCCGAATGCATAGAGTCTTAATTAGACTGGAGTGCAGAGACGTCTGAGTGCAGAGATGGCTAATTCTTCCTCTTTTGTACTTCTCTGGCATTGAGAGTTTTCATGACGCACTTGTCAAGGTCATTGATGATTTTTCCAGCCTCCTCTCGTCCCTGGAATTGTATAATTTGACTGATGGGGAAATGTGATCCTGCTGACATAAAACAGGGACAAAGACTCATGGGAAATATAATGCTTGTCAACAGCACAGATTCCTGGGAAAAACATTACTGCAATAATGTATACTGGAAATGCAACATAGGGAAGACTGGGATGTAGAGAGGTGTGCAATATGGGCGTTCTGGAATGAAGGTGTGCTTTAGTGTGCATGAATATTTTAATGTATGTAATCCTTTATCCTGGCATTCATCTTCTGCAGCTGATTGCCCCACTAGCTTCATCACTGTAGTTGACAGTATCCATATTTCTTAATCATGTAGGCTATTGTCTTCCTGATTGCCAATCCTTGCAGTTCCTGGTTGCAAAGCATAGAATCCTTTAACAAGAGGCTATAGTTACACCCAAAAGCACTGTGCAAAGCCTGCTGAATATGGATACATTTTTTTTTAAAGAAACCAGGTTGGCTTAAGTGATTGTAGCACAGTTGAAATATTTTCAGGATAGCATTAGCAGTTGTCTGATCAACTTGTTGCCAGAAATTAAGTTAATGTCCCACCAGCTGCCTTTTAGTAGGAAATCTCTATACTATTATTTATATCATCACTCATGAATTCCAAAATCAATTCACTGTAAAATTGTGCTCATTTGTATATATGTCTTTACCTCTGATGCTCCACTAGGTGGGGCAGGTCAGCACTGAGCAGAAAGAAGGCAGGGTCAGTACCAGGGAACACTTTGGCTGCATGTCACAGGCTCGGGGTCATTCATAAGATGTGGCTAGCAGGGCAGCCAGGTAAACAAGGAAGAAAATGTACAGCCTATCGGCAGCTATACTCTGTCCCCATGTCAGTTTAAATCCAAATTAACCCTACTCAGTGGAGTGTTTCCCTATTTTCTGCGCTTGCCTTTCTCTTTCTGGAAGTGGATGCTGATAGCTGGAACATGGTTAGCCTGCCAGCTCTAACGCTCCCGTTCGCTGTTGTCACGACTTCCCTGGAGCCGTTAATTGACTTGAAGGAAGGAGCACGTTAAACATTGTAATCTAAATGCTCGCGGGGTTGGCGTTGGTTGGAGGCGCTCCCTGTCAGGGAAAGTATAATACCTGCTTTCTGGGCTGATTACAGCGCTGTGTGCTATGTTCAGATGGTAATTACAGGGCAGAATAAGGAGCAGAAAAAGTCCCCCTATTGTACTTGTCTCTTTTCTGTAGCGTCTCCTTTACACCTCGACTGTGATGGCAATAATTAGAAAGTGACAAAATGGAGTCAGGGGACCACTGAAAAAGACGAGGAATAAGACGGGACATTAATGGTAGACTTGTATCGTGTGTCGCGACATTAGTCGGGTCTTTCGTCCATAATATGAAAGGGACTGTCCCTCGCGGAGGTTGGTTGCGGTTGGGGCGCTCGTAAATCTAATGTTACAAATTGCACGAGGAAGGAAGTTCAGTTAATTGCCGAGGTCCCTTCAGCACTGTTGTCGCTTGCCCTCGCAATCTCGACCGTCCGATTGGTACAAGGTCGATAGTCGTAGGTGAAGGTCTTTCTCTTTCCGTTCGCGTCTTTTATCCCTTT
>BLSH010397615.1:1103984-1117048 GCA_018402905.1 Glandirana rugosa | reverse complement strand
CATTTTTGGGGTTTTTTTTTTTTTTTACTAGTAATGGCGGCGATCTGCGATTTTTGCGGTACTGCGATATTTCAGCGGACATGTCGGACTATTTTGACACTTTTTTGGGACCATTGGCATTTATACAGCGATCAGTGCTATAAAAATGCACTGATTACTGTGTAAATGCCATTGGCAGTGAAGGGGTTAACCTGCAGGGGGCGCGCTAAGGGTTAACTATGTTCCCTGGGCGTGTTCTAACTGTAGGGGGGCTTGCCTATCTGGGGAAGGGAAGTGGTCACAGCCTTCACGTAAAGGAAGGCTGTGATCACAGCCCTTCCCCCTCACACAGTGCGGAGGTCCGTGTTTACTTACACGGACCTCCGCTCCTTCACTCCGGGGGGGGGGCATCGCGGGTGGCCGGCGGCAATCGAAGCTGCCGCACCCGCTCCCCGGCCCTCCCCGAACACTAGGCTCGTGAGCGCGGCCGCCGTCATATGACGGCGATTTGCGCGCACGAGCCACCTTGCCGCCGTCAAATGCCGATCGGCGGTCGGCAAGGGGTTAAGCTGAAAAAAAGCTCAAAAACGCGGCTGTAAAAAGTCTGTGTGTATGAGGCCTTAAGTCAAAATACCGCTTGAACCAACAAAAAAGAAAAAAGGGTTTTAAAACCTTGAATGCATAGAGATAATGCATTCAAAGAGCAGCCAAATATCATGCTGGGATGATTTATTCTGTGTCTATAATGCATATTGATTTAGATTGATCATCTTAAGGTATTATATGGGCTTCTTAGTGTTTTTTTTACTATCTAAACATCATGCACAATATAAATTCTCTTTTGAAATAATAGGGTGCCCTGTATGCCATACAGTTCTCTACAGAGTGATTCCCAGGATAGCTTTTGTTACACATGGCTACATGTTATTCAGTATATTTACTTAATTCAGTATATTTACTTAAGTATTAGCTGTTAAGGACTACTGCCAAAAAATTGAACCATCCTATCACTATGGACAGTTTGTTGTGACGTCGTGTCTACTGTGATTTTTGGGGAAAAAGTATACATTTTGAGCGCTCTGATCATATTTTTTCATGAGTCTGTGCTAGTTTCTATTAATGTTGTTCTCTTTTTTGATTCTGGGATTTACACCAGATTGTTTAGCAAACGTATAATGTATTTTATTCTGCAAAATGGTTCGGTATGAAACAAAGGCTAAATAGAATCGGAAGCAGCTGCTGGCTGTGGAGCAATTCCTGGTTAATGAAGACAAGGCCATCTTGTAACATGAAAGGTTCTATAGCTCCTCCATGGAACAAAAGGCAGGATGACAGTGACATACGTGCGCTGGCTGGAGACGGAATCCATGCTTTTACTGTAATTGGCGGGAGCCCTCCCTGCAGAGAGCCCGCTTGGCTTGAATCACATCGCAAGCCAATGTGTCAGCCAGGGGTGGGTGGCAGATGAAGAACGAGGAGTGTCAGTTCTCTAAGAAAAGGGAGAGGGTGACAATGCCTAGAAGACAGCTTGACGCTGTGTCTGACCAGTATCAAAAATGATCCATCCATCACTATGGGAGAGTAACTCTGGGCCTAATGCTGGTGGAAGCAAGTTTTCTGGGTGTGTGAATAGATGATAGCAGCTGTGTTATCTCTTTTCATTGAAGGGGGTGTAATAGTTATTTCTGCTTTTTATAAAGCTATATATAGAGAGGGAGAGACAAGAGAGAACGCAGGCTGGAGGCAGTGTCACAGAATCAGCAAGGACTTACAGATGACATGTAGATAGCCACTAGAGGGAGCACTTATAAGTCTGTATATGAAATATGAACTGTGTATGGAATAGAACACATTGAGTTTGAAATTACAGTATAAGTGAGTTTCTTGGCTGTGTACAGTAATTCTGTGAATCCATCAGGCCTCCAAAACCAAATCACTTTTCTAACCGTAAACTTTTTTTTCTGCTGAAAGATATTTATTAATTGTCACCTTCAACTAACAGCCTAAATTCTTGACACATTTTTCGCAAATCATGTGCTGTACTTATGAAAGGAAAGATGTGAGGCATTGCATTTACAGTTTATTATCACCGTGTTTAATAGAAAAATGCAAAGTGCTGCATTATCACATTGAGAGATTTCTCTAGTGCCCTAGAATAACGGATTGTAAGGGGAAGATTGGGCAGTAGCTGTAGGTTTCCAATGTCCTGATTTAACCTCTTCTAAACTCTGCTGTCCTGTCGTTGTTTGTTATTGGTTGTCATTGGAGATGACTTTTCCTCCCATGTTTCATGTCAAAAGCTACTTTTGTCAGTGGGTGATGTAAGAGAGCATGGGAACATATTCAGCTGGCATTGTAAAGGTATGAGCAGGATGACACCATGGGGTGTCACAGGTCCAGAGAATAAGACTATGTCATTGTTCTGGGACCAAAACTGTCTCAAGACCCTGTAGTGCCATTGTGTCCTTGCTCTGGGACCCACAAGTACCAGCGTGTCATTGTTCTAGGACACCTTTAATGTCAGTGTGTGACTGTTGAAGTATTGAAAAAAGAAGGGCTTTATTCCCACCTACGAGGTTCAGGAGTAAACTCCTTTACCGCAGTGTTTATTTATGCACAGCATAACACAAGTGTGTTAACACTTAGTGTGTTAGAGTGTCATTGTTCTGGGACTCCAAGGTGTGCCATTAAATAAGTGTTGTATGACATCACCTGTAATTTATAACATTAAGGCCCCATACACACGGACGTTTTTTGACGCCACATTTTTTTGCAGCTCTCCATGTTATTCAATGGCCCCATAAAAACGCCGACGTTTTTGAGCTGTAGATGGCGTCAGCGTTAGTGAGCTGAAAGTAGAACCCATTGCAAGCGCGTTCCAAGGCTGTGACGTTTTGGCGTTTTTGACGCCGTCGCTCACTAACGCCCGGCTGACGTTAACCGGCATTTTTGACGCTGGCGCTTTTAGGTTAAAAAATAGCAGAAGAATGTTTTTTTGTTAAACACCTATTGACGCTGAGGCTCAATAACGCTCATTAACGCAGATGCAAAACGCTGATTTTATTTTTTAACATACGCCCGTGTGTATGAGGCCTTAGATGTTCTCCTGTGTTCTGTAGGAAAGGAAGGATGTTATTCCCCAATGAATTCTTTTGTGGATCTCAGTCTTGAGATTCTTCTAGAATTGCCTAAGCATGTGCTTTCTATAACATAATTCCACAAAGGAATTCCTTGTTCCTGGCACATAACACAGCAGTAAACGTGCATCACTCGTAGCCAATTTCTCAATAATTGAATACCCGAAGATTGTACTAAACATGTAAAACTAATTAGCCTTTGCAGATCTAGAAGAAAAAAAACATTGAAAAAATGGTACGGTACAAAACACAGGCTTCTTTAAATTATAATGATTGGATTATATGCAGCTACCTTAAAATGATTGTAAAGTCTGTTTTTCTTTTAAGTTAAAAATAACAAACATGTTATACGTACCTACTCTGTGCAGTGGCTTTGCACAGATCAGCCCAGATCCTCCTCTTCTTGGGTCCCTCTTCGGTGCTCCTCCCTCCTATTGAGTGCCCCTACAGCAAGCAGCTTGCTATGGGGGCACCCAAGCCGTGTCTCTGTGTCCATTCAGACACGGAGCCGTGGCCAGGCCCCACCCTCTTTATATCCCGATTAACTGACTTTGACAGCAGCAGGAGCCAATGGCGCCACACTGCTGTCTCAGCCAATGAGGAGGGAATTCCCGGGCAGCCAAGGGGGGCTGCTGCACACAGAAGGATTTTTATTTTCATGCATAGAATGCATGAAGATAAAAAAAAACCTTCTGCCTTTACAGCCACTGATTGAAACTTGCAATAAAGAAAGGTTGTAGAGACATCCCCCTATATAATGCCTCTCACTCTAAACTCGGTTTTGTAGCAAGCCGTAGGGATATTATAATAGCAGAGAAGAGGGTGCTGTACTCTAGGAAACAGATATTACTAGTAAGTCCAAATTCTATTTTTCTGATCGAAAAGTACAATACACATGATTCTTTAACACTTTTACTGCCACCAAAATGTCATATATCAGTGGAAGCGGCGGATTTTACCCACACTGTATGTATGTTTCACAAGCCAACTGTTTCCATTCTGGTGAAAACAATAGGGCAGCTGTACAACAAAAACAAACCCATCAGGAACACTTAAGTATGAAAAAGGCACTTGTGCCATGTGTTACATATCACTCCATACTCCTGAGTGAGAACAATAATTTTAGGGCCATCAATTATTGTAACTTTAAAGTGATGACCTGTAGGAGCTTTTAAAGAGTAACCTATTGAAAATGTAGGGTTCCTAAATGTGGTGTTGTTATACGAGTGCACCCAATTTTACCACTTCCCCCAATTTTACCACTTCCCACCCGCCTAACGTCATTTGACGTTGCAGATTTTGAGTGGGGATATCTGAATAATGGATGCAACTACAGGCGTCATTCAGATATCTTCTTTTAGGCAGCATTCACACCTAAGCGACACGTTTTCGAGCATATCTGAAGTGTTTTGTAACGCGACATCGTCGCGCTAATACTAACGGTTGACGCTTTTCCATTGATGCTATGTCAATAGGAAAGTGTCAAGAAACGCCGGAATATGCCTGATTCGCGCAACAAAAATACCTGCGGGAGTAGTTGGGCGTTTGGCTTCAGGCGTTTTTGCGTGGAGATGTAAAGCATCTCCATTCATAAACAATGATTTTGTTCCCCTCTAGCGTTTTGTAGCTTCATGCTTCAGGCATATTTGATCTACAAAACGCTCAGGTGTAAATGGAGCCTTAGGGCCGGCGATTCCCTGCACCGTAAGAACAATCATAGTAGCTGTCTAGCCGCTTGATCATTCTTACAGGCAGTAGGAGGGGATGCCCCGTCTCCCTCTGGTGCTTCTCCTGGCTCGCCTGTGCGATCGGCGAGCCGCAGAAGGAATCAGTCCATGCCGAAGCTGATCATAGAGAATACAGTGGGCCAGATGGCCCCTGGACATCTCGATGATCTTCCGGAGACCAGTCGTGATGTTATGACGTCACGCCTGGCCTCTGCATTTGAAAAAATGCCACCGCCTCTGCATTTGAAAAAAAGCCAGGATCTTTGTTTTTTTTATTTTTTATTTCAAGCTTCCCAGCTTAGAAGCGAGATCTGGGGACTTATAGACCCCAGATCTTGCTGTAAAGAGGACCTGTCATGCCCTATTCCTATTACAAGGGATGTTTACATTCCTTGTAATAGGAATAAAAGTGATACAAAAAAAAGCATCAAAATAGAAAAATAAAATAAACAATAAAAAAAAAAAAATTAAAGTGCCCCGTCCTCATCTGCTCGCGTGCAGAAGCAAACGCATACGTAGGTTGCGCCCACATATGTAAAAGACGTTCAAACCATAAGTGAGGTATCGCCACGAACGTTAGAGCGAGAGCAATAATTCTAGCGCTAGACCTCCTCTATAACTCTAAACAGGTAACCTATCAAAAAATTTTTTAAAGCGTCGCCTATGGGGATTTTTAAGCATCGAAGTTTGGCGCCATTCCATGAGTGTGTGCAATTTAAAAGTGTGACATGTTAGGAATCGATTTACTCGGCGTAACATCATCTTTCACATTATGCAAAAAATAATTGGGCTAACTTTTGTTTTGTTTTTTTTAAATGCAAGAAACTATTTTTTACCCCCCACAAAAAAGCGTTTGAAAAATTGCTGTGCGAGATAAAAAGTTGCAACGACCACCATTTTATTCCCAAGCAAAAATAAAAAAAAAGATGATTTTTACATGTAGGAGGGAGATATCAGGATTGGCCTGGGTAGCGAATTAAAGCTTGACAGATTGGGTATCTATTTACTATCTATGAGATGAAACCATATCTTAATCATAAGGCCACATGCACACGGGCGTAATAGCAAAACATCGGGACCGACGTCAGGAAAAAATCAGCGTCAAAAACGCGATTTCGTTGGTGTTGCGCATCGGTGTTCTTGCGCGTTAGTGAGCATTGGCATCAATCTTTATTTATATATTTCAGGTACTTATAGAGCGCCATCATTTTACGCAGGGCTTTACATATACATTGTACATTCACATCAGTCCCCACCCTCAAGGAGCTTACAGTCTAAGGTCCGTAACTAGCGTTCATACATACACATATTCGGGCCAATTTAGACAGGATCTAATTAACCTACCAGCATGTCTTTCGAGTGTGGGAGGAAACTGGAGTAATAGGCGTTTTGTTAAAAAAATAAAATAGAAAAAAAAACATTCCTCTGCTATTTTTTAACCTGAAATTGCCAGCACTAAAACCGCAGGTTAATGTTGCTACAGCGTTAATGCGCGCTAGTGAGTGTTTTGCCGGCTCAGTGTCAAAAACACCATAACGTTACTGCCTCGGAACGCGCGGGTCCAGCTTGAGAACGTCAAGGCTATCTACAGCTCAAAAACGTCAGCATTTTTATGGGGCCATTGAATAACAGAGAGAGCTGCAAAAGAAGATAAAAAAAGTAGTACTTAAGAGGGCAGCCACAATGTTTGTATATGAGTTTCTTGTAGGGGAGTGTTGTGTTTATTGCCCTGATCCAGTCACTCATTGTGGGGGGGCTGACTGCATCCAGACCCTAGCTATAGTTTTCCGTGCAATGAACAGGGTTTCCCGAAGGAACGTTGCTGTAAATTTGTCAGCATCGTCCTCAGGCAGCAGGCCCAGTAGACATAGTTTGGAGTCTAAAGTGGCTGGAGAACCCATCTCGTCATGCAAAAAGTGAATAATTTGGATCCAGAAGCTTTGAATCTGGGGACAGGTCCAAAGCATGTGGTAGAAAGTACCGTTAGATGTGTCGCACCGGGGACATTTTGGGCTCCAATCCGGTTGGAATCTTGCAACCCTTTGCGGGGTGAGGTAAGCCTTGTGAAGGATATAAAACTGTATCAGCCGATCGGGGATCCTTGGGGAGACCAAGCCCACCCCGTCCATGATCTCATCCCAGTCCTTGTCCTCTATCCGCCCCAAGTCTGACTCCCATTTTGCTTTTGCTCCGTATCCCAGTGTGCTAACCCCTGGGGTGCGTATTGCCAAGTATAGGTTTGAAATCAGTTTAGTCTGGTCCTCACCTAATCGTATGTTTATCGCATATGGTGTTTCCAATTGTGGAAACTGATTAGAGAATTAAGAGGTGATGGCGTGCCTCAGTTGGAGGTACCTAAAAAATAGCGCGTTGGGCAATTTATACTCAGATTTCAGTTCCTGAAAGGTTTTGAGGCCTGTTGTGGTCAAGACTTGGTGCAGGTACCCCCCTCTCTATCCACACTCTGGGGTCCGGAACCGTGAACCGTGAGGACCTCGGGCAGATCCCTGTTAAACCAGAGGGGTGTATGTGTGTGGAGGCTGGGGCATCTCGTAAGTTTGGAGATGCGGTTCCATGTGTACCGGTAATGGGAGGTCATGTCCACTTGGGAAGCGGTCTGCAATAGGCTCCCTACTTGTCTCAGTGTGTCCTGAACAGGGGCGTGGGCTGGGTGATTAGGTGGTATTGAAATCAGTGCCTGATATCTAGGGAGATCAGTCTTCTCAAGATGAAAAAGGTGGGATGCCTGGGAGGCTAGATAGTATGCCTGGAAGTCAGGGAGGGCACAACCACCCATGTTCGTAGGGTTCTTTAGCATCTGCCATGACAGTTTGTGTCTAGTTGGACCCCAGATAAAGGTGTTAAGAATGGCATCAAGGGTCCTAAAGAACTTAGAGAGTACAGGGAGGGGAGCGTGCCACAGCATGTAGAGTACTTTGGGAAGGACTATCATCTTGACCAGATTGAGGCGGCCACTACCTCCCAAAGGGAGCCTGGACCATACCTGTGTTTTGTCCTTGAGCATGGCAAAGAGGGGCTCTAGATTAAGCGAGTTATAGTCCTGTAGGGATCTAGTGACCCTCACCCCCAAATATTTAATGATGGAAACCCAACGCAGTGGGAAACTCGCAGCTCTACACGAGGGGGGGAAGTGGTAGAATCTGGGACTTATCCCAATTTATCTTTAGGCTGGAATGCCGGCCCAAGGTCTCAATGGTGTGTAGGGCTTCCCCCAAGGAGTCCTGGGAATCCTCCAGGTAGAGGACCATATGGTCCACGTATAGACCCACTTTTTCCTCATAGCTCCCAACCGATAGACCCCGAATGTTTGTGTTGGTTCTCAAGGCAACCGCCAGGGGTTCCACGGCCAAGGCATATAACAGTGGAGACAAACGGCATCCCTGGCGGGTTCCCCGTCCAAGAGGAAAGTTCTCTGAGAGCCAACCATTGGCAAGAACCCTAGCCCTGGGGGATTGGTACATTATTTGAACCCACTTTATGAAATTAGGGCCGAAGCGCTGCAGGCAGGGCCATAGGAATTCCCACTCCACGGAGTCAAACGCCTTGGCGGCATCCAAGGCCACAATCACCTGGGTCCCTATACTGTCGTGTGCGGCCTGGACGTTTTGAAAAAGACGCCTGATATTCATTGTGTTATTCCCTGGCATAAAGCGGTCTGGTCATGGTGAACAAGGGACAAGATTACCTGGTTCAGGCGGACCGCAAGCACCTTAGCCAGTATCTTGATGTCTACCTGAAGCAGGGAGATCGGCCGGTAGGACTCCAGGGAGTGGGGATCCTTTCCTGGTTTGGGGATTACAATTAATTATCTTAGCCTCCTGCATGGAGCTTGGGAGGGTCCCGGAGTCGAAGATATGTTGATACAAGGTGGTCAGCCTGTCCACTAGGATCTCCGCGTAAGTCGCGTAGAACTCAAGTGGTAGACCGTCTGTTCCTGGGGCCTTAGACCTGGCCAGTTGTGATATGGCCATAGTGATGTCATCTGAGGCGATGGGGGCCTCCATTTCTGTAAACTGTGGAAGAGGTATGTCATTCAGGTAAGCCTGAGTCTGTGGGGGCGTAACGTTGCGCCTTGAGGTATACAAGTCTGCATAGTAGCGCCGAAATTCGGCTGTTGCCTGCCGAGGCGTGATGGCTCGCCCTCCATCGGGAGTAATCAATGTGATCGCTACAGGGGGGGATGTATCTAGGTGTGCCAGAGACGCTAACATTTTCCCAGCTCGCTCGCCATGTTCAAACACCCGCTGTCTGGTGAAGAATAAATGCTGCTTTGCTTTTTCAATGTGCAGGGTGGTAACCAGTCTGGCATGTATTTTAAGGTTGTCACTATTTTGAGTTGATGTGGGTGGAAAGTGTCATTCTAGCGTGTAGCTTAAAGGCTTCCCACTCCACTCCCCTTGAAGAAGTCCCTGTGTTGGTAGTTAGAAAAAATTGGAGTTCATTGACTATATCAGAGTGGTCCTCAATAGCTGAGAGCCAGAATGGGTTCAGTTTCCACTGTGGTTCGGGGCGGTCTGTGGTCAGCTGTAGGGCTATCCAGTAGGGGGCATGGTCAGACAGGTGGCCGGGAGAAAACTCCGCCGCCTGTAGCCTAGGCAATAAGGTGGTTGATAGAAAAATTAGGTCTATCCTAGACATGGTTCTATGTGTCGTGGAGAAGCAGGAGAACATCCTTAAAGTGGGATGGGCATGCCTCCAAGTATCACTAAGACCGTATTCTGTCATCATCCGGCTAAATCTAGTGGGGTTCGTGGAGAGACCTCCTTCCCCACCCACCCCAATCCTGTCCAGGGCCGGGACCGGAACCATGTTAAAATCCCCCATCCATACCACCGGGAAGTGAGCAATAAACGCTAAGCCCTCCTTCACAACCACTGCGGTGTACGGAGGGGATATAGCAGGCCAATAGCAGGAGGGGGAACCCCTCTATTACAGCATGGATAAACACATATTGCCCCTTCGGGTCTGTCTGCACCAGGAGTGGCTCAAACGACACCTTTTTACTAATGAGTATCGAAACTCCCCTGGAATATTGAGAGTGTGTGGAGTGGAAGACCCATCCCACCTCTTGATCGCCCGCTGGAGATGACCTGTAATGTGTTTCAGTCAGAGCTATAATGGCGGCATTCTGGTTTTTGAAGAATGCTAGAGCTGCTACACGTTTGACCTTGTCACGAAGACCCCTGACATTCCAGGTCAAAAATTTAAGTGATTCCATTTTGAAGGGATGAAGACGTGTGTGCATCAGAGGGGACTGAGGTGCGGGCGGACCAACAGGGTGGGTGTATCTCATTAATCACGACTGTTCCATGTTTAATGTATGCACTACAGGATTTACATAGTAAGCACATGAATATATAGGACTTGCATTGCCTCACTTGCAGTTGTGTATAACTTGCTGTATATAACTCAAAGCGACAAATTCGTCCAGCAGCTCCAGAAAAACTCCCCCCACCCAGCTCGGTGTCTCCCCAACATGACACGAGCATTCTTCCCAAACAGTTAACATCATAAACAGTCTTCCAGTACAACCTAGGGGCTGGAGGCGCATCACTTATTCCGTGCCCTGGTGCAGGGCCGGACTCAAGTCTAGACTCAGATCCGGCAGCCATTGGACTCGATATCTGGTTGCGGAGCTGCCGGACGGCTTGCAGCAGAGGAAGGAAGATCTCCTGCTGAGTCAAGACATAGTAAAACATAAAACAAAAAACTGGAAACACCAAATATATAAGCCCCTTTACGGGGAGCAAAATTTCTCTGAATACAGTGCTCCTGGCATGTGTGCTCATTGCGGCAAAGTTAGTGAGAGTTCTTCGGGTATGCACTTTGTCAGGGGAATTGTGTAGTCTTGGGGCGTGCTAACAGCAGGACTCCAGAAAATATTCCCAACAGACTATCTGGAGATCTAGGCCAGGATTTTGCTGGATATACAGTGGGCTTTGTCCCTGCAGCCCCGCTGGGGCACACCCAAAGTTTGGGTTAAGGGATGTGTTCCCCCTCTATGCATGTCTATAAGCAATGTTGAAGGAGGGGGGCCATCTGCCCACTAGTAAATATCAGACTTAGCTGCTTTATTGTTGTACAATAAATCCGTTACTCACAGTTGGTTGCATCCTTAAAGATTGAGCTGTGTCAGATCGCGATTACGCTGGGCCCACTCTACGGTCCAGCCAGTCCATCGCCGCCTCAGGAGACTCAAAGAAATGGGCCCTACCGTCCTCCTCCACTCTCAGGCGGGCCGGATACAACATGGCGTACTTGAGGTGTAGCCCCCTAAGTCTTCGCTTTGTTTCCTGAAACTGGGCCCATTGTCTTTGCACCTCACTGGAGAAATCCGGGAACGCTGCGATATGTACATCGGTGTAGGGGATATTCCCCTTCTCGCGGGTCAAACTGAGAACAGCGTCCTGGTCTTTAAAGTTCAAAAACTTGGCGATAAAGGTGCGCCTTGCAGCGGTGGCTTGGCCGGCATCCGGTGCGCCCGTTCCACAGCAAACATAGTCGAGAAGGCCTCACGACCGAACGTTGTAGTAAGGAGCTGTTCTAGAAATCCTGCAGGGTCTTTACTCCGCCGTTTCAGGTATGCCCACAAAGTGAATATTGCATCATTGCAGACGATTCTCCATGTCGTCTTACTTGGTGGAGATTTGTTGTAGGCGGCGGTGTAGCTCGTCAGCACCATGCCGGAGGGGATGCAGCATGTCCTCCGCTGTGCTGATCTGGGCCTCGGCCTCTGTGACCCTGTCCCGCAGCTTAGAGAGATCTTGGCGGAGGAGGGAGATGTCCTCGTCTAGCTTTGTGGTCAGCGTGCCTTGGCATTGGGCAATGGCGTCGAGCACCCTGAGCTCCGACGCGGAGGATTCCGAGCCGGAAGTGGAGGCCCCGGCGCCATCTTCCACCGGCGGGTCCCTGTCCTGGATCTGGTATTCAGCAAGCTTAGCGGCAGCTTCTTTGGCCATTTTTGGGGACGTCAGGAGATGTGGGGGGGTGTTGCAGGGTCGGTATTGTTCGGAATCTAAGCAGGATTTTGATGTGAGGATAGTGAAGAACCCGAAGCTCTCACAGCACACGTCCTTTCACATCTCACTCCAGGCCACGCCCCCCAGAAAATACATTTTAAAGCGGAGTTCCACCCTATTAGAAGTCAGCAGCTACAAAAAGTGTAGCAGTGTAGCTGCTGACTTTTAAAAATCAGACACTGACCTGTCCCAGGGTCCAGTGAAAACAGCCCCCCCCCCCCAAAAAAAAAATGACATGCCAATTGACAATGGAATTTCAGGGGGTCACCAACACTTAAAGTGGAAGTTCCACTTTTTAAACCTGTGCATAAAAGCTATGGCAGCAAAAAGATTAAATCACTATGATTCAGATGTCAAAAAGCTGTATAACTAAGTGGTGGGCAACATAGAAAAAAAAAACACCAACTGGCCCACATAACAAACAGATCAAGAAGGGCTCAATTTACAAAGTTATCTTCCTCTTATGCCAACTCACGAAGTCAGTGTGGTCCCTGCAGCATATGTGTTAATACAAAAGAAAAAAGGTAACTAGAATACCAGTCAAAGGGAATCTGCTTTCACAGGATACACGTGGCGTATCAAAAACAACTAAGCTAACCCCAAATGACACTTTTTGGGGACCAGTGACATTATTACATTGATCAGTGCTATAAAAAAGGGGTTAACACTAGGGGGGCGATCAAGGGGTTAACTGTGTTCCCTCAGCGTGTTCTAACTGTAGGAGGTTGGGCTGGTAGGGACATGACAGGGAACAGAAGATCTCTGGCATGTCCCCTGTCAGAATGGGGATCCGCCTTGTTTACCTGACGCAGTATACCTGCGTGAGTACGTTGGCAAGTGGTCAAGTAAATCAGGCCCGATGATTCTGTGTTTTTCCATATTTATGTTTCTGTGCATTACTGTTGAGAAACTGATCTAAAGTGGCAGAGAAATTGGCTATTATATTTTCACATTCCTTAAATACCTCATGCCTGGACCACTACTTATTTAACTCATGCATTTGCATACAAGAAAAAAAATCGGTCGTTGGGACTTTATATGAGGCAAGCCATTGCAAAATTACATCAAGTAACAAATACATAAGTTGAATGGGTGAAATAAAAATGTATTTATTGTAAACGAAGTAGCCCGGACTAAATGAACTGGTGAACGGTTGCATGAGTGCGTCCATATGACGCAGT
>BLSH010397615.1:1088254-1098737 GCA_018402905.1 Glandirana rugosa | reverse complement strand
CTGAGACCCGGCTTGACCTAGACCTTGTTGATTTCTGCCTGCACCGACCCCCAGCTTGCCCAGCGACCACTCTTCTGCCTGATCCTCTTGTACTTCTGCTGCCAGCCTGTTGACGACCCTGCCTGCACCTGACGACCCCTTTGCCTGCACCCTTTGTACCACATTGCCTGCCTGTTACCGACCCGGCCTGTACGACCATCCGCTACCTGCACGAGCTGCACCGGACCATCCTTATCACCACCAGGGATCCTGTCCAGCCCTCGTGCCCCCCTGAGCTCCTGGGCTCCCTGTCTGCTCTACCGGGGACCCTCGAACCAGGGCCGCAAGAGTGGTTGCTTCCTGCACAAGACAGACTCCACCGCCAGGTACGTGACAACAGGGGAATAGATCTTGGGTAGAGAGAGTTGTCAATAAAAGTATTCTTATATGTCAGCTTTCAAGATGTCCCAACAGATATCAATGGGACAGTGGGCACCCAGTGTGACGTCTAGCCCGGGGCTGAGGCGAAGACAGTAGAGCCCAATCCAGAGACAACAGTCAGATGGCCAGCCAGAGAGCATGTGGAGATAAGTAGGGAGGTACCTCTGGACCACACCATACTATAAAAAAGTATATACGTGTATAAATCAATAAATTTAATGGTACTGTAATGTAAGTATATTAAATATATAGGAATTTTTATTTCGCCCATTCAACTTATGTATTTGTTATGTGATGTAGTTTTGCAATGGCTTGCCTCATATAAAGTCCCAACGACCGCTTTTAAACAATTTAGGGATGGAGGCCTATCATTGGTGGAAGTGCCAGATCATAATTCTATTTTCCTCTGTAATATTTGGGTGGAAGACACCCCTAGGTCGCCCATGAAGTGCCACACCACTCATATAGATTTTAATATCCCATATGTCTATACTAGTTTCTACAGATGGTTTTGTAATTATTCATTTTAACCTTCTTCATATGTGTACCACTTGGTTATCCCTTCTTGGTACTCATTTACTTATTGCCCACCCTTGGGCGGGGGTGTCCGCTGTTCTGTCTTTTCTCCGGGGTTGCGCTGCAGGGCAGTACACCTCCAGTTGGTGGGCGGGTCCAGGGGGTCCTCTCGTGCATCGGTGCCATGCGCACATGCCCACTCTGTGCTGCCATTACGGGGAGTTATTTTGTTTTCCATCCCACGCCTAGGGATGGCCAGGTGTGAGCTCCTCTCCAACGCAATGCCGGGATGTAGCTCCCCCCTTCCTGTCTTGCCCATTGGTTGCCGAGCAGGACGCAGACGGGGACACGCCCACTTTTGTGGCTACAACAACTATGACCGACCAGCTTCTCACTCTTTTGGCGGTTCACTATGCCACATGTCCACATCAGCATTTCTTGACACTACCCATATAAGTTTGCACTACGATACAGCTTATCCATTCACCTAGCTTTTTTGCAGCTACCTCAATGGTTTGCATGTGGTTCGGGCACTTGCTAGTCACATTTTTCATTGCTATCCCACCCTATTCCTGGCTGGAACACTCCCCTCTTCCTTTTCCCTATCCCCTTCTCTTATTTGTGCTTTCTTTCTTTCTTCCGCATCACTTTCCCCTCCATCTCCCCAGGACACCTCTTTTTAGTTCTCCACACCTATACCATATTATTACGTTACAATACCATTATATTTATTGATTTATATACACACATATATATTTTATTTTTTATAGTATGGTGTGGTCCAGAGGTAGCTCCCTACTTATCACCACAACCTCTCTGGCTGGCCCGTCTGACTGTTGTCTCTGGATTGGGCTCTATTGTCCCCACCTCAGCCCGGGTTAGACGTCACAGTGAGCGCCCACTGTCCCATTGATATCTGTTGGGAAATCTTGAAAGCTGACATGTAATACTGTGATTCACAACTCTCTCTACCCGCGATCTTTTCCCCTGTTATCTAATAATATACCTTTTGTATTATCTATACCCATAGACAAATTGTGATATGATACTACCGACGAGAGGAAGGATCTTAGAAAATGTGTAGAGTATTGTGTGCAGTGTAACATCCCAAGTGGCATAGCACAGTTGCAGTGCACCTGCTTTTACATATAATGTAAATCATGTATTCACCTTGATCAACTGTCAGCTTTTTATGTTTTTTAGTTCTTATTGTGTACTATACATTTTTTATTTCACCCATTCAACTTATGTATGTGTTACTTGATGTAATTTTGCAATGGCTATAAAGTCCCAACGACTGCTTTTTTTTTCTTGTATGCAAACAATTTTGGGATAGAGGTCTGTCACTGGTGGGAGTGCCCGATAATAATTCTATTTTTCTCCAACTCATGCATTTATTTATTTCCTTTGGTGAATTTACTTTAATGCTGTTTTATGAGTTATTAACCCCATGTTTTTAGTTTGTGAGGTGAATAACTCACAAGGTGTTAGTGAATTGACATTTTCAGCATCTTGTGAGAGAATTGGAAAAAAAAACGTGTCACATGATTCAATTATCTCATTAGAAATTCTTTAGCGAATTGAGCCCTCAGAGAGCAGCTTGTAAACATCCTTTTCCTGAAAAAAGGGATTTTATTAAAACTTACCGTAAAATCCTTTTCTCCGAGTTCACTGACAGACGCAGCTCTTCATTGACTTGTGGGGTTTATGCTTGTCCCACTAGGAGTTAACTAGGCAGGGAAAAGAACAGCTGGCCCTTCCCATGGGGCCGTCATCTCTTCCCACATAAACACTCCACATAGCATAGTTCATCAGTTCGTTTACAAGCCATACCAAAACAAAGCACAGAGGGGTGGGTGCTGCGTCTGTCAGTGAAAAGATTTTACGGTAAGTTTTAATAAAATCCCTTTTTCTCCTACGTTCACTGACAGACGCAGCTCTTCATTGACTTGTGGGGATGTCCCAAAGCTGTGTCAAAAAGAGGGGTCGGTAAACAATAACAACTGTACCCAACGGAACCTCTAAGGAAGCGCCTACACTGCCGCCTGCAAAACTTTGCGGCCAAACGCAGCATCTGAAGATGCGAACACATCAATCTTATAAAACTTAGTGAAAGTGTGTACCGAGGCCCAAGTGGTCGCCTTGCACACCTGTGACACCGAGGCCTGGTGTCTGAAAGCCCAGGAAGTTCTAACCACCCGGGTAGAATGAGCCGTGACCGGAAAGGGGGGAACCTTGCCCCGAACAGAATATGCGTGGGTCACGGTCTGTCTAATCCAACGAGAGACAGTAGCCGACGAGGCCGCCAAACCCTTGCGCGGACTCTGTCAGCACAAACAAAGAATCAGACTTCCAAAAGGAAGCTGTAGCAGCCAAATACACTCGTAAGGCCCTTACTACGTCCAAGGCATGCAACGCAAACTCTTTTGGGTGCGAAGGACGTGGGCACAATGAAGGAAGAACAATATCTTCGTTAATGTGAAAGGAAGAAACCACTTTCGGAAGGAAAGAAGGAGAGGGTCGCAAGACCGCCTTGTCCTTGTGCAGGACTAGGTAGGGAGACTGGCACGACAGTGCCGCCAACTCAGACACCCGTCTGGCGGAAGTGATGGCCACCAAAAAGGCTACCTTCTGCGAGAGCAGTTGTAAGGAAATCTCCCTGATTTTTTCATATGGCGGTTTCTGAAGCACAGAAAGCACCAAATTCAAATCCCACGGAGCCATCGGAGACCTCACCCGAGGCGCCACATGTCTCACACCTTGTACAAAGGTACGAATCAACGAGTGCGAAGCCAAAGGTCTCTGAAAAAGAATCGCCAGAGCCGATATCTGGCCCTTGAGAGTACTCAAAGCCAGTCTTTTGTTCAGGCCTTGCTGCAAAAAAGTCAGAACCCTAGACACCACGTAAGGGCGAGGGTTATGTAAGCCTTCCAGGTGCAGTGATATATTTTGCGAGAGGTACACTTGCGAGCCTTTAACAAGGTAGGGATCACGGAGTCAGCGACTCTCCTGTCCCTCAGCACCTGGGACTCAATAGCCAGGCCGTCAAAGCCAGCGACGGTAAAGCAGGGTGCAAGATGGGCCCCTGAGACAGTAGATCGTCTCGCAGCGGGAGCCGCCAGGGAACGTCCACCACCATTTGCACCACGAGGCCAATCTGGAGCCACCAGGATTATTGGTATTCCCTCCGCTACTACCCTGTGTATCAATCGCGGTAGAAGTTTTATCGGAGGGAAGGCATACAGAAGGCGATAACGGCCCCAGGGGGCTAACAGAGCATCCGTGGCCACTGCCAACGGGTCCCTCATTCTGGACACAAAGGCCTTCACCTTGTGATTGAACCGAGACACCATGAGATCCACGTCCTGCGTCCCCCATCTGCGGCAAATCTGGTTGAGTACCTCCGGATGGAGAGACCACTCTCCCTGGTCCAGCGTCTGGTGACTGAGAAAGTCAACCTGCCAGTTTTCCACGCCTGGAATGTAAATGGCGGAGATTGCCGGAACGCGACGTTCTGCCCAACGCAGTATCCGAGCTGCCTCCGCCGCAGCCGCTGGACTCCTCGTGCCGCCCTGATGGTTCACATATGCCACTGCTGTGGCATTGTCCGACTGAATCCGAATCGGACAACCCTACAACTTCATTGTCCAGTGAGATAGGCCTAACCTGATCGCTCTCAGCTCCAGCACATTGATGGGGAGGTGAGCTTCCTGCGCCGACCAACGGCCCTGGGTAGATAGCCGCCCCAGGATCCCGCCCCAGCCCGAAAGGCTGGCATCCGTGGTGATGATCACCCACCGAAGGGGTAGGAACGACTTCCCCTGAGTCAGTGCCGAGTCCTGAAGCCACCAGGTCAGAGATGCCCTGGTCTGGGAGTTCAGGCGGATCAGAAGGTCCAAGGACCGAGGAGACCTGTCCCACCGAGACAGAATCGCTCACTGAAGAAGATGAGTGTGACTCTGGGCGTAAGGCATCGCCTTGAAAATCGAGACCATGAGCCCCAGCACCCGCATACAGAATCGTAATGAAGACCGTCGGTGTGACAGGAGGGTTCGCTCCGCAGACTGCAGCGACAGCAACTTGGCCGGAGGAAGGAACACCTGCGCCTGCTTTGTGTCCAGAATCAGACCCAGATACTCCAGGCGATGGGCTGGAGACACCGTTGACTTCTGCAGGTTGAGCAACCAGCCGAAGTCCTGCAGCAAGATCATGGTGATTCTCACATTCTCCTCCAGAGCCGCGGCAGACTCTGCTCGCAGGAGCAGGTCGTCAAGGTAGGCTACTACCTCAATGCCTCTCTGTCGCAGTAACGCCAGCACCGGTGCTACCAGTTTTGTGAAAACTCGAGGGGCTGAGGCGAGCCCGAAAGGGAGTGCCACAAATTGGTAATGGAGGTCCCTCACTGCAAAGCGAAGGAAGTGCTGATGCCGTGGGTAAATAGGAACATGGAGATACGCATCCCTGATGTCCAGAGACGCCAGGAATTCCCCTTGATGGAGGGGGGCCACAACCGAGCGGATCGATTCCATCCGGAATTTTCACGCCTTCACATACCGGTTCAGGGCCTTCAGGTCCAGTACTGGCTGGACCCCCCTCCTTTTTTGGGAACCACGAACAGGTTTGAGTAGAAACCTCTCCGCTGGAGGCACTGGCACGATCACCCCTTGGTCCGAAAGTGCTTGGACAGCCTCGAAGAGGGCCTCCCGGCGTGCCTGCGGGAGCCCCAAGTTCGATGGGAAGAACCTGTCTGGGGTAGAGTGTTGAACTCTATCCTGGACCCACCAGTCGGAAATGTGAGCAAGTCACCGGTCTCCGAACCCCAGAAAACGTCCCACCACCCCGAAGCCCGAGTGGGGGCAGCCCATCAGGCGGAGGAGGGCTTGTCCTCCACCTTTTCGGTTTTTCGCTGCCACTGCCGTTTTCCAGCCCTTGCAGCGGCCTTACCAGACCGGGTCCCTTTTTCTGCTGCGCCCGGGGCGCGAAAAAAACCTCTTCCGACCCGAGGCAGGGGGCCCGTCTACAGCGAAACTCACGCCTCCGGGGCTCTGGGAGGAAGGTGCTCTTACCTTCTGTGAAATCCTTAATGATCTCATCCAGTCGTGGACCGAATAGACGTCCAGCTTGAAAAGGGAGGTCTGCGAGGCCTTTTTTGGATGCATGGTCCCCGGACCATGAACGTAACCAAAGAACCCTTCTAAAGATGACGGCAAAAACCGCCATTCTGGACAACATAAGCAGTAAATCCACGGCCGCGTCACAAAGGTACTTGATGCCCTGATGCAAAAAATCAGCCCTTTGCGGAGCATCCATCAGGCGGCCGCAGTCCAGATCATGCTGGAGCTCCGCCATACGCTCAGACAGATATTGCGCCGCCATGGCGGACGCCAGGGCCGGCTGCAGAGCTGAGCCTGCTACCAGGAAGAGAGCCTTTAACAGCGCCTCTGTCTTTCTGTCAGCCAGGTCCTTAAAGGAAGGGGCCCCTTCCAGAGGAATGGTCGTCGCCTTATTCAGACGAGCTATCAGTGGGTCCACCGAGGCTAGTCACATTTTTTCAAAAAGCTTTCCTCAAAGGGATAGCGAGCGGGAAAGCATTTGGACAGCGAAAAAGAATGCTGCGGACGCTGCCATTCACTATAGATCAGATGATCAAAAAAACTGATCATAGGGGTAAGCCTTGGGGGGCCTGATGGACCCACACACATACGTAGATGTCTGCGATTCGCCATCCTGGCTCCGTCGCAGTGTAGTGCGAATACCAGTGATAATAGCGGAAACCAGCGCTTTTTCGCGCGCAGCCGCCGCCCCCCCCTGGTCCTCTTCTCCGTCCCAATTCACCGTCAGAGAGGTCCACTGGGGTCCCTGTGACCCCCGAGGCCATTTCCGGATCAGAGTCCTCCCCTGAAGAACAAGGGGGAGGAGGACGGTTCTTAGGGGCCTGATGGGCGACATCCGCCCGGTGAAGAAATTCACTAAAGACCGCCCGCAGCTGGTCTAAAAAAGCCCCTTGTGCAGATTGCACCGACGCTGAGTCCTCCTCAGCAGGTTCAGCAGTATAGTCTGCCATCGTTCTTCCCCCAAGATCACCCTCAGCAACAAGCAGATGTACACTTAGCTTGAGGCACCCCCACACAGCCGCACACCACCGCCCCACAGCACACCAGGGAGACCCAGGACGACTGCACCCACAGGAGAGCCCAGCTATACTTGCTGCTTGCTGCCTGTAACTGAGGATCGTCAGAAGAGCTGCGCCGTCAGGAGCACACACCGTTCCAAAGAGAAAGGAAAAACGTCTGTAGCACGTTTTTACAGCAGCAGGGGACTCCAATATGGCCGCCGAGTAAACTCTAGAGGCCGAAACCACCTGCAGGGGAACGTGTACTACCAGAAATGGCCACTCTGAGCGCTAGAGGGAAAGCTCCATAAGCCCAGCATGTCCGCGACAACGGGAGAATGGCGGCGGATCACCGCATGGCAGCGAAAATTTGAAAAAGCAGCGCCAACGATCAGGTGCGCTATGCGGGGGGGGAATGGGGGGGGTGAAAAGGGCTCCATGCGCCCCTAACCAGTGGCTACCCAGAAATTCGCCAGGGGTCGTCGGTCCCCCCTCCGCCCCTGAAAAGGGGGAAGGGAGGAACTCTCACTCACCACTCCTGTCGGGCGCAGCGGGTAGCCACCCGTTTGCAGACCTTCCGCCCCTGCCTGGACGGGATGCTGCCGGCGAAGAAATCGCCCGAACCGGATCGCAATCCGGGACTTAGGCACAGATGGGGGTCACCTCAGGCCGCCTGCATGGAACGGGCACGATGCGGCGGGTCCCCATTCCGCGGGACTGGCTCGCATCGGGGAAAGTGCAGAATCCGTGCGACTCTCTATGCCCCGGCCGGCTTCTTGATAGCAGACTTTGTTGCTTGATAGAAGTAGCTGTAAAAAAGTAAAGAAAGAAGAATAAAAATAAAAGTAAAAAAGCGATCACAGTCCGGACCGCAATCCCCTAAGGGAGCCAGGTCAACTCCTATGCAAACTAGGCATTGAAACTGATGAGCTATGCTATGTGGAGGGTTTATGTGGGAAGAGAGGACGGCCCCATGGGAGGGGCCAGCTGTTCTTTTCCCTGCCTAGTTAACTCCTAGTGCGACAAGCATAAACCCCACAAGTCAATGAAGAGCTGCGTCTGTCAGTGAACGTAGGAGAAATGGCATCGGAATATACCTGTTAGAATCTGACAAATGTGTGAACTGCAAACTAAGTGTCAGTCTTGCAAATATCAGAAACAGATGCCTGATGGTGAAAAGCCTATGAAGCACTAACAGATCCTTCAGACTTGAGGTTTTTAGAACTTGTCTGATCCACCTAGCAGCGGCAGAGCAAGAGGACAGGAGACCCTTACACAAACCACAAAGAGTAAATCCAGGTTCCTAAAAGCAACAGTAGCTGAGATGTAAGTCCTCGTCCAGACAGCGGGGATAAATTACCCCTGGATGCTTTGGAGCTGGACATAAGGAAGGACGGACAGAATCCTGATTAAGGTGGGGGGGGGGGGGTATTACACACAATCCAGTGGCTTCAGCCAGTATTGTGTGTGGAACTGACGGGCAGACTCCTGCCTGTCAGATGAGAGTGGTCGGGCGCTGCCGCCGATCGCTCTCACGGACCCCCGGGAACGGCCGCATCCCACACATGTAACATATTCCCGCGTACGCCAGAGTGAGAACAATAATTCTTACACAAGACCTCCTCCGTAACACTAAACTGTTACCAATAGGGGGCTTCTGAAGCATCAGCTACAGGAAATATAGGGTACTGAAGTTTGCCGCCATTTCACAGGGCGCACAAAAATTTAAGGTTTGGCATGTTGGGTATCTATTTACTTGGCGCAACCTCATATTTTATATTTTACCAAAAATTTGGGCAATTTATTGCATTTTTTTGCCCTACAATTCACGCTAGTGTGTTTATTACTGAAATTTTCCTAGACCTTTGCGGTAATATCATGTGACATATAAAATTGGAACTACCACTATTTTATTCTCTAGGGTGTCTGCTTTCAGAAAATATATAATGTTTGGGGGTTTTGTGTAATCTTCAGGCCTAAAAAGGTTTTTTTTAAACGTGTATGCCAAAAACGGCTCTGGCAGCAAAGGGGTTAAAGGGCGGTTTCTGAAGAGCCTTAAAATGGAACTTCTCTCTCTCAATCAACATTGACTATTTTTAATTCTTACGCTGCTAGCATTCGTGAATGGATAGGAAAGTATATCGTATTTGCTTGACTTCAACTTTTTTTTTTACTTTTCTTTAGTTACTTCCTGGTTTCCATTCCTAGTCAAATGATCTCATTCATCCCAGGAGTCTTCAGCAGGAAAGGAGGGGTTTTCTTAGCTAAGCACACTCTCCTGCCTGCATGCCTAAGCTAAGGACAGATGGATTCCAGGAAGTAAATTCTACATGAATGATCTGCCCTTACTCAAAATGGCCACAGCCAGAAATGCTAGGGGGTTGTTTTTCTCAGCAAAATAAAGCATGGAGAAATGGATGGATGGGGGAGTTTGCTTTGAATATTGATCATAAATTAAATAGCGCTTTTGGTTTGTGGTGCTCAGATACAGTGTAGTTTCACTTTAAAGAGTAGACAGGAGTTCCTTCTGCAGAGCCCTCTTATGGACCTGTGCATACAGAATTGCTTTGAAAGTAGCCACTATCAGACCCAGAGCCTGCATGCAAAACGCAGAGAGGGCCCACTTGCAGTACCGAGCCACTGGACTGCAAATGGGAGCTTCTGGAGTTTGTCCAGTGGAATAAATACCTTGGCCTACTTCAATCAAGAACCAGGCCCAAATATTCCCATGCACCTGGATGGAATCAAGGCAGACATCTTGAAGGTCAAGATTCAACAAAGTTCATCAGGGAGCATATGGGGGGCCTTGACACTGTCAAACTATGCAGAGCGATTTTTCGCACACTTGAACAAACCACCCAGGTGCCCGACCACAGCAATCCCTCATTGTCTTAGCAAGGCAGGGACTGGGCCCTAAACCTTGTTAAATACCCAGGGAACAGAGGCCAGGCCAAGGAGGAGCAGCACAAACTGACAATGCGTGCCCCCATAAGTGTAAGAAAAATGCTGGGGTTTGGAAAAAAATGGAGCCGCATCAAGGGATGCATCACAGACATTTAATCCCTGGACCAACTGGTCAACCAGTTCTGCAAACGCCTGGGACTAGAAGTCAAAGCCCCTCGTAGAACCCAGGCCCATTCAGTCCCCGAAACTGAAGATCAGGGTCCGCAAACGTCTTGACCAACTGGTCAACCAGGTCCCTAATTTACAGACACTACGTAGGGAACTACGCCGAGGTAAAAAAAGGTTTGGGGTCGTAAAAAGAATGTGAATACCCCCGTGCGTAACAGTCAAACACGACGAGGAGGAACCGGACCGGAGACAAGGGACCCATAAATTGTTCCAAATCCCGGGTCAGGGACGGAACGATTCTGTTACTCCCTAACGACACCAGCCCGTGGACCCACCAAACAAGTTCACACGCTTTTTAGCGAG
>BLSH010397615.1:996035-1030087 GCA_018402905.1 Glandirana rugosa | reverse complement strand
TTGGTGGTATTTAATCACCGTTGGGTTTTTTGCGCTATAATTAAAAAAAGACCGAATATTTTGTAAAAAAAATAATTTTTCTTTGTTTCTGTTATAAAATTTTGCAAATTAGTAATTTTTCTTCATAAATTTTGGCCAAAATTTATACTGCTATATATCTTTGGTAAAAAAAAAACAAATTTGTGTATATTATTTGGTCTTTGTGAAAGTTATAGAGTCTACAAGTTATGGTGCCAATCACTGAATATTGATCACACCTGATATACTGACGGCCTATCTCATTTCTTGAGACCCTAACAAGCCAGGAAAGTACAAATACCCCCCAAATGACCCCTTTTTGGAAAGTAGACATTCCAAGGTATTTAGTAAGAGGCATGGTGAATTTTTTTAAGTTGTAATTTTTTCCCACAATTCTTTGCAAAATGAAGTTTTTTTTTTGTTTGTTTTTTTTTTTTTTCACAAAATTGTCATATGTTAACAGGTTATTTCTCACACCCAGCATATGCATACCACAAATTACACCCAAAAACACATTCTACTACTCCTCCTGAGTATAACGATACCACATGTGTGACACTTTTACACAGCCTGGCCACATACAGAAGCCCAATATGCAGGGAGCACCATCAGGTGTTCTAGGAGCATAAATTACACACATAATTTCGTGACTACTTCTTGCACTTTTGAAGGTCCTGGAGCACCAGGACAATGGAAATGCCCAAAAAATGACCCCATTTTGGAAAGAAAACACCCCAACGTATATTCTAGGAGGCATAATGAGTCTTTTGAACATGTCATTTTTTCCACAAGTTTTTGGAAAATGTGGAAAGAAAATGAAAACGCATTTTCTTTTTACACAAAGTTGTCCATTTATACAATATTTCTAACACACAGCATGTACCTAGCAAAAATGACACCCCAAAATATATTCTGCTACTTCTCCCGAGTATGGCGATACCACATGTGTGACGCTTTTAGACAGCCTGACCACATACAGAGGCCCAACATGCAGGGAGCACCGTCAGGTTTTCTAGGGGCCTACATTTCAAATCTAATTTGACTGCCTTTTACACTATTGTGAGGCACTGTGGTGGCATGGATAGGCACTGTAGTGGCACAGATGGGCAGTGTAGTGGCACAGATGGGCAGTGTAGTGGCACGGGTGGGCAGTGTAGTGACATGAGTGGGCAGTGTAGTGGCACGGGTGGGCACTGTAGTGGCACAAATGGGCACTGTAGTGGCACGGATGGGCACTGTAGTGGCATGGATGTGTCACAGATGAGAATAAATGAAGCACAAATGAGCCATGGATGGGGGATGGATGAGCCACGGATGGGGGGATGGATGAGCCACGGATGGGGATGATGAGCCACGGATGGGGATGACTGAGCATGGATGGGTGGGTGAGCACGGATGGATGGGTGAGCACGGATGGATGGGTGAGCATGGATGGATGGATGGCTAGGTGAGTACGGTTGGGTGGGTGAGCATGGATGGATGGGTGAGCATTGATGGATGGGTGGCTGAGCATGGATTGGCTAAGAATGGGGGGTGTGGATGGATGGGGTGGATGGCTGGGTGGGTGATTGATGGATGGTGGGGGTTGCTAACTGTCATTTAGCAGTGCTGTGGGCATTACACATCGCCAACAGCACTGCACACGTCTTTCCTCCCCCCTCTCACAATGCACCGATCGGTGCGGAGAGGAGAGAGAAAAGCCGGCGGAAGCGCTGGCTTGTTGACATGTGATCGCGCTGTCATTGGACGGCGCGATCACGTGGTGAAAGGCCGCTCACAGCAGCCATTCACCGCGATCCATGATCAGTCGGGTCCCCCGGACCCGACGGTCATGGATGTTCCCGTGTGCGCGCCCCAGGGGGCGCGCGGGAAGCGCGATTCTGGGAGGACGTCCATGGACGTCCTCCCAGAATAACCCGACCGCGCTGTGGACGTCTTTTGTCTATAGCGCGGTCGGGAAGTGGTTAATTTAAGCACTTTTCTGTATCACTTCTTATTACTTAACTGTTAGATTTTATGAGATGAAGGGGGGAAAAAAAGAAAAATCAGCCTAACATATCGGGCCAAAAAAACGGCATCCTATATGGGCCGCCCCGATTTCTAAATATCGGCATCGGCCAGAGATAAACCCATATCGTTCTACCTCTAGGCAGGATAACTTCACCTTCAGGACAACCAAAAGCAGTTCAACCGAGAGCTAGGAAACAACTGCTAACAGGGCCCAGTGTTAAAGAAACTGGAGACCATTTACAGCTCAAGAGCTCCCTGAAGGACCCAAGCTGGCACTGGATGAGGCCTCAACCCCTGCCCAGTAACAAGACAAGGTGGTAATTTAGTATGGGGAAAACGAAACCTGGCGCCAGAAAATAGCCACATAATTAGGAAAGACTGACAGGGGAGTGAAAATCCCAAACCAGATGCCTTAAGTCTAGAAACCGGTCCATCTGTCCAACAAAATCAACAACAAGAATGGAACAAAAACAAAAACCCTACAGTGATCACCCAGAGAAATCTACTGGGAGTCAGTGCTGAGGGGAAAAAATTCATAGCCTGATAAGCAATGGAAAGGACCTCCCCTCGGAGAGCTGGGACTGGATCTCGGGACCTAAGAATTATGTCCTGGTAGGGAGAGATCAGAGCCACCTTAAGTGAGAAAGCGGCCCTAGGCCGCACCGGATCTCATTATGGGTCTAAGAGAAAGATTCCATGCATGCAGTGGCTGTAAGGACAGGCATTTACCTTGCCTGTAGTCGATTGGCTACCAGTGAAGGATGCTTAATATTAAAGTGGTAGTAAACTCTCCTATCATTTTCAGGCAAGGAAAATGCCATCTTGGCCTCTGTTTAATCTACAACTGCCATGATGCTGCACATGTGCTCAGATATGACACCAGCCATTGGACAGTTTGACAGTTTGGTTTAGAGCACAACCAATAGGAGTGTTACATTTCCGGCACGTTCCAGAAATATAACTGGTTTTTAAACTGTTAGATGGATGGGTTTACTACCGTTTTAACTTAGGGTAGAACTATCTCTAAAGAGTGTACCATTGGTTCCTAAGAACACAAAGAACCAAGGTATGATCAGCATGGTCAAAATGATATTAGGTACCTGGGAACTCCCCATACAAGATATAAGCAGGGGAATGAAGGTAGATATCTTACCCAAATTTTTAAAAGTAAAAAAATGCAGACTCGATAGAGCTGAGAACCAGCTCAGTTTCCACCTATCTGCATCTATTGGCAGTGGTCGGCAACCCGTCAGTCATTGGTAGATGATGGGTAGGCCGCGATCCTTCCTTTCCGACCCCGGAACTTGGACAGGAGGGGCAGCATTTACTGGTACCGACTCCCTTTCCTCCTGCACCTGCTGAAAGATGCCTTTTCTCCTCTCCCTCCCGCTGGAATTGAACGGCTGCAGGAGGAAAGAGGATCAGTACCAGTAAATACCATCTCTCCTGTCTCTGTTCCTCTTCTTTTGGCTAACCAAGCAACACCCCAAATCCGGCTGCTGCTACAGGGGATGTTTTCAGACTGGAATGGAATGTTTTAGGCTGGAGGATGTCATTTACTGGCCCTTTCCTTTCCTGAATGAACACAGTGAGTGAACGGTACCGCTCACTCACTGTGTTCATTCACAAACTAAAGCATAGTAAACACAGTTTACTATGCTTGTGTTATGAATGAACAGGAGCGTCTGTCTCCTGCTCATTCATTTGTAGTGCAACTGAGGTTAGAGTGAAAGGGACTGGGGAATTTCTATCCTCAGTCCCTTTCTCTGTCTCAAAAGTGAGATATCGGGGGCCTGGTTAAAAAAGAAATAATAGTATTGTAGAAAAGAAAATAATAAAAAACTACTGACACAGTCTACACACTGTCTACTTGCCCTACTGACACTATCCATTGCTCTACTGCCTGACACTGTAAAGTCAATTGGTATCTGGCGCTCCAGAGGGAGTAATCCTTATGGGGTATAGTTCGTTGCACAGGGGCAAAGATCAAAGGAAGGTAGTCCTCCTTCAGAGTGTGTCCAAAGAAGTCTGTAAGATATGCAAGAAAAACAGGGAAGGCGCCAACATGAGTGTACCTTGCGCAATTAAAGTTAACACTTCAATACTACACTTCGGCTGCGCGCCTCCCCCTCCCTGTTTTCCTACTGACTGACACTGTCCACTTTCAAGGTAGTTTACGTTTTTATAATGACATTTGTTTTATTTTATCACCTATTATACTTTTATACTTTTTTTATTAGGCCTTGATAGTTAATTTCTTTAAAAAAAAATAAGGTGATCTTTGATCTCTTTCAGGTTGTTCAGGTAAATCTCTGCCTCTCAAAGATTGCCCACCCCCCTGCCCTAAGGAAAACATTGCTAAAAAAAATCCTGTCTTTCCCTAAGATTAGAAAGGGTCAAGTGTTAACCCATTCTGTGGTTAAAAAAAATGGTTGGACAACAGGAATTTTAAACATGCCCAGAGATCCAAAAAATGAGGTAGCTCATGCTGCTCTCAAGCGCTAAGGACCGGTTCACACAGGGGCAATCCGACTTGTGAGGCGACTTTGCTAGGCGATTTGAAAGCAACTTCAGTGTGACTTTGGGCAACTTATAGCGCGACTTGAGGCGACATACAACACGACTTCATGTCAGGTGACTTTGCTGTGGGCAATCAGAGAAGGGATGGAGGAGGTTGCCCCTAAATAAATTCTATTCTTTTCACTGTGAAAGTCCCTTCTGTTTAGATGGGGGATCCGACTTGGAGGCGCATTCCATTGAATTCTATGGGCACAAGTCGGATAGAAGTCGCCTCCAAGTAGTACAGGAATCTCTTCTGAAGTCGCCTTGAAGTCAGAGCGACTTCAGTAGTGTACAGCTCCCATTCACTTCAATGGGATTTCTTGTGTCAAGCGGCCTGGAGCGACTTGAGACGACTCAAGTCGGATCGCAAGTCGCCCCTTTGTGAATCGGGCCTAAGGAAATGCAAACAGCCCTGGAAAACTCTCTGTGGCAAACTTCTTACCACAACAGGATTTGGAAAGCGTTTTACACAGATCCCTTAGCCTGAAGGTCACTTTCAGGTTAGCCCTACAATAACCCATCCAGTAGGGTCTGATTACAGACCTCTATGAGCTAAGCTGTAGATAGGCTGTGCTGGACAGCTGCAATTGAAGAGACCAGTTATAGTTGTGATGTAGAGAAGAATCTTGATTAAATAGAAAAATTAGGCGAAAATTCCATAAAAAATAGGTTAGACTTCCAACAGAGCTGAAGAACAGATGTCTACCTTCCTAGGACACTACCAAAAAACTGAAGCATGCGGGATGTAAGAGGGATTATCCTGGGCTGGCCTACAATTTATTTTTTTTTTTTTAATTGCTAGTCCTCCTGTAGGATTATATCCTGGACTTTTTTCCCTGATGGGAAAAATGACAGGGCCACTGAATAAATCTCAAGATAAAATGAAGATTTTGATCAACATTATACCTTAGCTTATGTGCGCTGTTTATTGTGAACGTTAGCAACATCTGAAGGCTTCTCCATGTACTTGTTCCTATTTACAGCAGTTTTACAGTAGGATTGTGCAGCTGATCGCCAGGGACTGGCCAAATTTCCATCAGTGTGTGACTGTCCCTGCTTGACAGAAGTAAATAGTTTGAGCAACTTATTTCAAAGGGACATGTTGGAAAATTTTCCTCAATCTTCGGCTGCAGCCATTGATCAGTGTACTCTGACCACGGTGGGTCCTGCTGTCAAAATATTATGTCCCTGCTGGGGGATTCCTTCATCCACCTTGTTTGTGTGGATGGAGGAGTGTGGCTGGCTGACAGAAAAAGTAACGGTCTAGGGCCAGATTTTAAGTGTCTAACCAAAACTTTTTTTTTCTATTTAGTTTTTGGATAAATCGGGAAAGGATTAGGAACCCTGTTGGGTTTTTAAGAAAGTGTTGTGCCTAGTGCGAAACACGTCAGAATAGAATTTGTTTCTGCTGGCTATTTTAAAAAACAAAAATTATTTTGCATCTTGGTGTGCAGAATTCCTGTTGCTAATATAAATGATTGCTTCGGTGGAGATGTGATTGTGGAACTGATCTTTCCTGAAACAGCATGTGAAATATTTGATATTGGGTTTTTACTGCTGTTCATTGACAACGGTTTCAGTAGACCGGAAGTCAGGGGAAACTGTGCTACAGCAACACAGACAAAAAAGGGGGATTTTTGACTTACATGTAATCCTTTTTTTGAAGTATAGTACAGGACACAGGCTCCTTCAAAGTGGAACTTCACCCAAAAGGGCTTCTGTTTGTTTTCCTCCTTCCCCCCTCTCATTTTTAATCACTTGTGCTACTAAACCCACAACAGTAAAATTCGTCTATGCAGTAAAGCATGCTTGTTATACTCACTGTGGAACCTAAGAGGTTAATCCTCTGCATTGTATGAAACGTCTGTTTGATCCCATCTTCTCTTAACCTCCCCTTCTTCCATTGTCTCCAGTATATCTGCTGATAGACCAGAGGTTAGAGGACAAGCTTCACATGCTCAGTTTGGTGTGAGAGTGCATGTGATCAGCACAGGGCCGATCAGCACAGTCCAGACAGAGGGTCAGGGGTTCTGCAGCCTCATAGGACAATCAGGGGAGAATGAAAACTCCTTCTACAAGCTATAATTAGACACTGATAGAAGTCACAAGACTGCTGTATACTACTGATAAGAAAAGGTATTTAGCAGCTTATATTTACTAAAATAATTGCATTTCCATGTTCTGTGTACTGCGGGACACTAGATATAGTGAATGCAGGGTCCTGGGTTTAGTAACACTTTAAGCTCCTAAAGTTTTACAAACTCGCGCAACTGATGACGGAATGCCCAAGAAGCACTAAGCACCCGAGTAGAATGCGCTGCAACAGGGAAGGAGGAACCCAACTCACAACAGAATAGGCCAGAGTCATCATCAGTCCAATCCATGTAGAAGAAGGAGACAACCCCTTCCATGGCCCGTCCAAGATCATAAAAAGCGAGTCTGCCCTCTGAAAGGACTCCAAGTTGCTGCCAAATACACTCAAACCACATCCAGAGCATGTAAGGCAAAAGCCTTAGGATATGTTGACCAGGGCACAGAGAAGGCAACACAATGTTCTATTTAAAGGAAGGAACAATGGGCAAGGGCAAAGAACCACCTTATCCTTGTGGAACACTGGTAAGGTGTACGACAAGATAACGCCACCAGTTCCAACACCCTGCGAGTAGAGGTGATAGCCACCAAAAAAAGGCCACCTTCTGATACAGAGTAAGCAGGGGAATCTCCCGAAGATTTTTAAAAGGAGGCTTCTGTAGAACTGAAAGCACCAAGTTCAGATCCCACAGCGGTAGATGAGACCGTACAGATGGGGACAGACATAGAACCCCTTGCTAAGAGGTATGCACCAGGTAGTGCGAGACCAGGGGGTGCTGAAAAAGGCTGCCAAGGCTGACTTTTGGCCCTTGATGGTATTCAAGGCCCATATCTGTTCAAACCACCCCCCATGAAGGAACGTCTGTATCAAAGCCACTGAGAAAGAACAAGGGTGAATGCCCAGCGACTCACACCAGTATATATATGCTTTCCATGTACAGTGGTAGATCTTCCGATGGGTAGACTCCAGCAGAGTCTGCACTTCAGCACCTGGCTCACACCAGGACGATGGACTAAGACCGACAGGGCCAAACCGGGGCCAAGAGAATGGCCAGAATCCCTTCTGCCTTGATCCTGCACAAAAGCCGCAGTAGAAGGCGAGGAGGAAAGGCGTAGATCAAACAGTACCGGCCCGCAGGACCACCAGAGCGTTTGAGGTGTCCACCAGAGGCAACCAACCTTGCCAGAAACCCCATACTGTTCCACGGAGCCGGGATACAAACCGATCTACCTCAGGAGTGCCACATCAGCGACATATCAAATGAAACACCGCCTGGGAAAAGGCCCACTCCGTGGTCCAACACGTGCCAACTGAAGCAATCCACCTGCTAGTATTCCACTGTTGGAATGCGTACGCCGGAGAGGCCCGGAACAAGACGTTCTGCCCACCAGAGGATTCCGGCTACTGCCAGGGACGCCAACACACTATTTGTTACGCCCTGGCGATTGCCATAGACCACCACCGTTGCATTGTCCAACTGGATCCGTACCAGGAGCCCCCTAAGTCGATCAGTCCACAATCCAGACAGACTGATCACTCAAAGTTCCAGGACATTGATCGGTAGTCTGGAGTGCTCCAGCATCCAACCATCCTGAGCAGAGCTCAGTCCCAGGACACCTCCCCACCCGGACAGAATGGCATTGGATATGACCACTGCCCAATACAAGGGGAGAAAGGATTTGCCCTGATGAAGAACCGGCTCAGCCTAATCTAATTGTCCAGAGACCTCGGACACTTGTCCCATCACGCCAGGATATCCCTTGAAAGGAGCTCATATGGAACTGTGCAAATGGAATCACCAAATGGAATGGAAAAGGCAGACACCATCATGCCCAACACTAGCATTCAGGTCCGCAGGGAGGCCCACTGGCCGGACGACAGTAGATGTAAACGCAGCATACCACTTCTGGAGATTGTGCAGAGGTAGAAGGAGCCAGAGCAGACTAAAGGTAGTATAGAAGCCAACTGAAATCTGTCAAGGTCTGTGTAAAAGCTACGTCGCCTCTCGAGGTAGTCGAGGACTCGCATCCCCCGCTAACGTAACCACTTCCCAATCCAGGGCCAACACCTTGGGAAAACTTGGGGAGTGGTGGCGAGACCAAAGGGCAACACCACGAGCTGATAACGCTCCCCCCCCACAGCAAAATGAAGAAAGTGCTGGGGTCGGGCACATAGTGGAATGTGTAAGTAAGCATTTGTGATGGCGATAGAGCCAGAAAAGTCCCAAGATTAAGGGACACCACCACCGCGCAGATGGACCCCATCCTGAACTTCTGTACCCACACAAGCAGGTCAGGGCCTTGAAGTCCAGAATTGAATGTACCATGCCCGCCATCTCTTTGGACCGTGAACAGGTTTGAATAAAACCCCAGAAACTGTTCCGACACAGGAACCGGGACAATCACACCCCAGGGCAACAGGGCTTGCACAGCCCCGTGAGGAGCACTGCAAACGGTCCAAATACAGATGCACGTCAGAAAGAAAACACCCTTTTCGGGGAACAAGGCCAGAATACTATCTTGTAACCGGAATAAAATCAAGATGTCATCCCACTCCAGACACGGGGGAGGGTGCATCTTCATGCTGAAGGGTCCTGGTCCGCGGGTCCAAAAGGCTCCCGCTCTTGGCTTGCCAGACCAGATCCGTTCGGAACATCCCAAGGAGAGTTTGGAAGGGATATGAACCCTTGTCAGTGGACCCTAAGGAATGAAAAAAACTGAGCCGTGAAAGAAGGACCGCGTCTGCGACGAGGCTCTTTTCTCTCTTTAGACTGTGGAAGGGTTGAACCTTCCCCCCGAGACACTCAGAATGATGTCATCCAGGGCAGCCCCAAACAGACAATAAGCCTTGAAAAAGGTAAACATGTCAAAGCTTTTTTAGAAACCTAGACCGCAGACCAACACTTCAGCCGCAATACATGTCTAAGCACCACTGTGGAAACAGAGAGCTCAGCAACCAGGGGAAACTGCGTCCAAGAGGCATAGCAGACAAACTGCGGCCCCTAGACCAACAGGTCTGTCAATTCAGCAACGGCAGGGGGATCTGCTCCCCTTCTATGTATATCTGCCCCACCTTCTATGTATATCTGCCATATCTTTAACAGCCGGAGATTCCTCTACTGGAATCCTGGCCGCCTGTGCAACCTATAGACAGGGGGATCCACTACTGGTGGAACAGTCTACTTCTTAAGGAGAGACTCCTCAAAGGGGTATCTCACAGCAAAGCGGTTTTGGAAGTACAAGGAGCGCTTTGGACCAAATAGGAGGGAGAAGGGAATTCTGTCACCGTGCAAGACAGCATATGAGTGCCAAAGGGGGCCGGCCCACTGCCACAGCTGCATCCCACATCTTTAAAGTTCTTTGCACAGACGTAATGTGTGACAACCAGCGCCTTCTCTTGCGCCACCACAGTGGTGGAGGAATCACCCTCATTACCAGACAGGGAGTATGGCCAGCAACTGCATGGGGGGGGGCCACATCCGTGGCGGCAGAGCCATATATGATCTTTTGAGATAGATGAGGGAGGGGGGCATACACTTAGCTACATGCCTAAGCGCCACTTGTAGAAACACAAAAAGCTCAGGAGGGGGCCACTGACTGAGACGCCTGAGGAGCCTCAGAATCCTGCACAGGGGATGCCGACCGAGGCCCCTCGCAGTGGGCACCGGCTGACACAGGGGGCACTAGCTGAGGCCTCGCACAGGGGGCACCACTGAGGACCCCTCAAAAGGGGGTCACCCGGTTACTTTTTAAGTGCCTAAATTGATATGTCTGCCTTTTGTTGCACAAAGGGGCCGGAAATTGTTACCCCCTATGGGGTTCTTCTTAACGACCTACCGGGGGGGGGCGGTGGGCTCTGTCTCCTTCTGCGGGGGCGGGCCCGCACCCGGGCGGGGTCCTACTCAGCTGTCCCACGGCCAGGCCTAGGGCCAGGGAGGGTATGAAGGAGGCGCTTTGACGCCCCCCCTCTCGGCTGGGGGACATCTGGGTGGGAGCCGGCTGACCTGGAGGGGCCGGCAGCAATGGGTCTGAACGAGGGTGGTTGGGCCCTAGATTTCACAATCCCCGATATACTAAATGTGATGAGAAGACCCCAATAGTCTGTATTCCTCATGAAATGGGGCTGGGACTGATCCTGTGGAAATAGATCGTGGGTCTTCTCCCCTTTTGTTATTCACAATGTACTCATTATTAGAGACGACTGTTAGATATTTGGCGATTTAGGCTCACCAGAGCCTGGCATCTTGTATGGCACAGAATTTTTGCTGACTATATATGTTTGAATAAAGATTATATAAAAAAAAAAGGGGGGTCATCCTCTGAGCCCTCACAGCACCGCTCACCCATAGGAGGGGGCCGCAGCCCAGACATACAGGGCAAGACCAAGATGTACCCCCCATGACAACCCTAGAGGGTGGGCACCCAGGCCTGGGGGAGGGGGGTGGGGGAAGAGAACCCCCGTAGGGAACGACCACCCCAGGGAGTACCCGCGCCCCATACTACGTCCTGGGAAGGAGAGGTGGGGGGCCCCTACTTACCGATCCAGTGAAGCGCGCTTGTAACACTCCCAGACAGATCCTCCTCGCCACCAAAGTGGGGGGCTGTAGGCCATGAGGAACGCTGCGACGCAGGCCTAGACCCAGTCATATGCGACCTCGCAAGACGTTTAACTCTCTGGGCCAGTACCCGTCCAGTGGGGCTATGTTGCAGCTGAACTAGCGCATAGCTGAGGTCTGCACACGATCGCTGGCTAGACAGGGGAGACCACTGGATACTTAGTGGACAGCCTGGCAATTGATTGGAGATCTCACCGGAAAGTAATCCAGGAAAAAAGAAAATACAATTTTGCTAGGACTAGAGAGCCCAGCAGCGAACTAGGTCCTTACTCCTAACTAGGCAGAAAAAAACTGAACGCCTATAGCAGAGGGGGGGGGGGTGTATACCACCTAGGACTGCTCATAGGCATAGCCAAGTCTTTTTTCTGCCTAGTGTCCTACTCCTGTAGGGGGCGGTATAACCCCATGGTAATGACAAAGGAAGCGCTGTGTCTGTCAATGAACGAAAGAGAAAAAAATCTCAATAAGTGTATATTATTTAGTCTTTAGGAAAGTGATAGCATCCACAAACTATAGTATATACAGGATATTTGAAAACTGATCAATCATTTTTGAGGCCCTTAAAATGTCAGGACAGTACAAATACCCCTGGACAGCCGTGGCCAGGGTATATACAGGAGGACTGGAAAACTAAATTTAAAAAATAAACTGTAGGCCAGCCCAGGATAATGCCTCTTACAACCAGCATGCTTCAGTGTTTTTGGTAGTGTCCTAGGAAGGTAGACATCCATTCTTCAGTTCTGTTGGGAAGAGTCTAACCTATTTTTTATGGCTTTTTCCAGTTAATCAAGATTCGTCTCTCGCTACATCACTACTAGAACTGGTATCTATAAATTGCAGCTGTCCAGCACAGCCTATCCACAGCTTAGCTCATAGAGGTCTGTCACCAAACCCTGCTGGATGGGATATTGTGGGGTTAGCCTGAAAGTGACCTTCAGGCTATGGGATCTGTGTAAAACGCTTTCCAAATCCTGTTTTGGGAACAAGTTTGCCACAGAGAGTTTTCCAGGGCTCAGGTGCCATATGATAGCTGTGGGCCAATCACAGCTCACTAGCAAAAGAAGCAAAGCTGTTCTGAATCACATTGATTGACATTGTGATCATCACCGGGCCCTGCGTATCGGGATTTGCATTCTGCTGTGTCCGAGGGGGGGGGGGGTGATCTGTACAGGCGAAATTACATATGGGTGTTGCTTTGCCTGGGCGGTTGGCAAGTGGTTAACAACTGGCACTTTTTTGGGAGGAAGAGCGGTTGCCTGGTTTTGACAGGTATCCGCTCCCATTTCTGCTCAGATCACCTGGGTACATTTACCCCCGTCTTCGCTGCAGCCTTCTGGGACACATCACAGGTCCCAGACGACTGTGGGACTATTCGCAAAGTGCAATGCGGCTCGCACATGCGCAGTGGGAGCCGGCTGTGAGGCCCTTTTTTTTTTACCTGGTAATCCAAGCAGTAAAACTGTCTTAGAGTGTCTGCATTCTGGATAAAGTAGTAAAGCAGACACCTTTTGAACAGCAGCATTGCCAGTCTGGGGAGAAGGGAGTGTTAGACTAGGAAATATAGAGGGACTTTCCTAACAAATTGAAGCTGAACTCCAACTAACATGCTATATAGGCAGCTACAGCAAGCAGTGTTTTTCCTTTTGGGATAAAGGCTTTACATAAATGAATAAAAGCCGACCATTGCAAGCACCAATGTCAGTGTTAAATGGTTTGTCTCGACCATCTAACTTCCACTTTTGCTGGACAGCTTTGCCTAAAGTTGAAAAACAACAGATTTACAGATCACCAGTTGAAAATGTAAGGAATAAAAAGTAAAACTAACAGCTAAACAGTCAAGAGAAGTATTTTGGGGATGCTTAGAAGCAATATAGAAAAAAGGTAGGATGATGTCCTGATTATGGTACTCACCTTGGGAAGAAAGGAGGCCTGAGGCCTCAGAACCACTCTGTCCCTAGGAAGAACAAGGAATGGCCGAGCTCCATGTAGCCATTCAGACACGGAGCCCCAACCTCTCTCTCCCCTGATTGGCTGACAGACTTTGATTGACAGCCACAGGAGCCAATCTCGCCACTACTGTGTCTCAGCCAATCAGGAGAAGTGTACTGGATGGCTGAGGGGATCGTGGACATCGCTGGAGAGAGAAGGGACTCAGGGTACAAGTGTTAGGGGTGTGTTGGGGAGGCTGCTACACACAGAAGGTTTTTTTCATCTTAATGCATAGAATGTGTTAAGATTAAAAAAAACCTCCCTTTAAGTATATGTAAGGCCAAGTGTTGATCCACACCAGACTAGAGAAAAGCCAAGATACATCCCATGGAGTAATGTCTAGGGTGGAACTTCCATTCCTTGCACCATACGAAGTGAACCTTCCAAGTATCGTGATAGATCCCCTGAGAGGTTGATTTTCTAGCCTTCAGAAGAAGTGTAGGGATAACAAAGTCAGAGAGAACCTAGTTCCTCGGGACCTGGGCTTTAACATCCAAGCTGAGAAAGCCAGCAACTCTGAAGCATGATAATAGGCCACTCCTTGAGAGAATATCTGAGTGCCAGGTACCACTGGATCACTTTGGAGCCACCAGAATCACTGGAATGCTTCTGCATCTGATTCTGAAAAACAGTGGAGAAATACCAGAGGGAACGCATAAAGTGAGCAGAATTGATCCACCAGGGTCCCCAGTGCTTCTCCTGCAGAATCTAGAGGATCCCTGGACTTAGCCACAAATCTGTCCATCTTTGTGCTGTGATTCATTACGGTACATGCCGATCACTGGGTCCAGGTCAGTGATTGACCACCAGCACCCAGCGATCGGAACACAGCTCTGTGAGTATAAACAGCACAGAGCTGTGTTTAATGATCGGGGATTTAACTGTTTTTTCATTCCCCGCTAAGCAGGGAATGAAAACAACTAGATACTCAGTAAAACCACACACTTATTAGGCACATATTTAACCCCTTCTTTCACAGTATCATTAGTACATTGACAGCGCATACATATTATTGGAGAGGGTGGGAGCAGCTTGCTGAGAGGGCTTGGTTAACTGCTGGTCCAGGTTTCTGGGCGGATCCCACCCATATGGTTGAGTTCTTTTCAGAGCCTGGACCAGGTCTGTGCTATCAGCTGACAGCCTAAGCCCTCTGTTAGCTGAAAATGGATCACAAAAGTGCAGAACTAACTGTACTCCTATGATGCATAGTAGAAGTACAGCCAATAAAGCTTCGGCTATACCATACCTTTTTAAAAAAAAAGTGTTAGACATACACTTTAACACAAAATCTGGTCAAATTTACCCCAGTTCTTTTCTCACTTTCTCTGAAGCACATTTTTAGGTCTCAGTAAAAAAGAAACAGATTCCCCATTGTTAATTAGTCAGGGATCTCATAATTACACTGCACCAGTGAAAAAGGAGGGAGGGTGTTGTCTCTATGTGTGAAATCCTATCATTATTCCTCAGAGATTATCATTTGGCTGTCAGTATCTAAGTGCAAGCACTATATACGGTGTAATTAGACAGGTTCTCATTACTATCACTGGCAGTGACTCACTTCAGGCTTTACTGAACAGTACAGCTTCACTGAAATACAGGTTTCCATAAAAACTATACTTAAACCCACCATCCTCCAAACTTTTCTCATTACAGTGTGACCTTTACTGCTGTAGGTGGTTTCATTTTGTAAAACTCCACCAATAGGCCCAAAATGGATTGCTTCTTTAACTGTCACTTGTGCATAAACTCAGTGACAGCTATCATAGGCATTCCTATATGCAGAATACTAAATTCAAAAAAAGACCTAGACCAGAACAGACTGAAAATAAAAATAGGATTTTTTGACGTACCGTAAAATCCTTTTCTCTGAGTTCATTGATGGACGCAGCCTCTTAATCTTGACATGTGGGGTATGCACCTTTTACCAGGAGTAGACTAGGCAGAACATAGTTCAGACAAAAAGCAAGCTAGCCCCTCCCAGGGGGCAGTCCTCATAACCCCCCTCCGCACTGCTAGTACTTCTGTTCGTAACAAGCAGTACAAACTCAGAACACAGAGAGGTAGGTGCTGCGTCCGTCAATGAACTCAGAGAAAAGGATTTTACGGTAAGTCAAAAAATCCTATTTTCACTTTCGTTCATTGACGGACGCAGCCTCTTAATCTTGACATGTGGGGACGTCCCAAAGCAGTGTCAAACAAAGAGGGGTGGGCAAAAACAATAACAACTGTACCCAGCGGAAACTCTCCGGGAGGCGCCAGACGCGCCTACACTGCCGCCTGCAAAACTTTGCGGCCAAAAGCAGCATCCGCAGATGCCGACACATCAACTTTGTAAAACTTAGCAAAGGTGTGCACAGAAGTACAAGTGGCAGCCTTGCACACCTGCGACACAGACGCTTGGTGTCGGAAAGCCCAGGAAGTTGTAATCGCCCTGGTGGAATGAGCCATGACCGGAATAGGGGGTTCTTGACTCCGAACCTCATATGCACGAGTCACAGTCTGTCTGATCCAACGCGAGATAGTGGCCAACGAGGCCGCCAGCCCTTTGCATGGTCCATCCGCCACCACGAACAGCGTGTCCGACCTCCGGAAGGAAGCCGTGGTCGCCAAATACACCCACAAAGCCCTAACCACATCCAAGGAGTGCAAATCAATCTCCCTAGGATGTGACGGGCGCGGACACAAGGAAGGAAGGACAATGTCCTCATTAATGTGAAAAGAGGAAACCACCTTCGGTAGAAACGAAGGAGATGGGCGCAGCACCGCCTTGCCCTTATGCAGGACCAAGTAGGGAGACTTACAAGACAACACCGCCAACTCAGACACCTGCCTGGCCGATGTGATGGCCACCAAGAAGGCCACCTTTTGCAAGAGCAACTGCAAAGAAATGTCTCTGATCTTTTCATATGGCGGCTTCTGCAGTACTGACAGTACCAGGTTCAGATCCCACGGCGCCAGGGGCGAGCACACCTGAAGGGCCACATGACGTACCCCCAGTACAAACGTATGGATCAAAGAGTGCTTCGCTAACGGACGCTGGAAAAGAATCGCTAGGGCAGAAATCTGACCCTTGAGGGTACTCAACGCCAGTTCTTGATCCAGGCCTTGCTGAAGAAAGGCCAGCACACGAGCCACTCAAAAAGAATGGGGGTTCCACCTCCCAGCCTTGCACCAAGCAATATAAGCTTTCCAGGTGCGGTGATAAATCTTGCGTGACGTGGACTTATGTGCCTTAAGCATGGTGGGGATCACTGACTCAGAGACGCCTCTATCATACCTCAGTACCTGGGATTCAATAGCCAGGCCGTCAAAGCCAGCGAGTGTAAAGCAGGGTGCAAGATGGGCCCCTGCGACAGGAGATCTTCGCGTAGCGGAAGCCGCCAGGGAACATCCATTACCATCCATACCATGTCGGCGTACCAAGAACGCCTCGGCCAATCCGGAGCCACCAGGATAACCAGAATCCCCTGCACTTGTATCCTGCGCAACAGGCGCGGAAGAAGCTTGAGAGGAGGGAAGGCGTAAAGGAGCCGGTACCGAGACCATGGGGCCACAAGGGCGTCCACGGTGTCCGCCAACGGATCCCTTGCTCTGCACACAAAGGTCCGCACCTTGCGCTTGAACTGGGACGCCAGCAGGTCCACATCTAGCGTGCCCCACCTCTGGCAGATCTGACGGAACACTTCTGGATGCAGGGACCACTCTCCCTGATCCAGAGTCTGGCGACTGAGAAAGTCCGCCTGCCAATTCTCTACGCCCAGAATGTAAATGGCGGAGATGGCCGGCACATGAAGCTCTGCCCACCTCAAGATGTGGGCCTGCTTCCGCGGCTGCTGCCACGCTCTTTGTGCCGCCCTGATGGTTTACATATGCCACCGCCGTGGCATTGTCCGACTGCACCCGAACCGGTCGACAGTGCGACCTTTCTGACCAATGGGAGAGGCAGAGCCTGATCGCCCTCAGTTCCAGCACGTTGATCGGAAGGCGGGACTCCTCCGATGACCATCGGCCCTGGGCAGACAACCACCCCAGGACTCCTCCCCCGACCACTCCAGGGGAAGAAACGACTTTCCCAGACTCAACGCCGGGGCCCGCAGCCACGAGCCCCCCGGTCTGGTGATCCAACCAGATCTAGAGACAACAGAGACTTGTCCCACTGCAGTAGAATCGCCCCCTGCAGGAGTCGGGTGTGACTCTGGGCATACGGTACCGCCTCGAAGGCCGACACCATCAGCCCCAACACCCGCATGCAGAAACGTAAGGAAGACCACCGTCTTGACACGCAGTTTGCAGTGTCAGCAACTTGGCCGGAGGCAAGAACACCCTCGCCTGCTCTGTGTCCAGTATCAGGCCTAGATATTCTAGGCGGCACGATGGGACCAGCGTTGACTTCTGAAGGTTCATCAACCAGCCGAAATCCCTCAGGGAGGCCAGGGCGATAGAGACGTTGTCCTCCAGGGCAGGAGCCGACTCCGCCCTCAGGAGCAGATCATCTAGATATGCCACCACCGCAATGCCCCTCTGCCTCAGCAGAGCCAGCACCGGTGCCAACAGCTTGGTGAAGACTCACAGAGCAGAGGCTAGGCCAAAGGGGAGAGCCACAAACTGGTAGTGGAGGTCCCCTACCATGAAATGCAGGAAACGCTGATGCCAAACACAAATCCCCCTTTCTGGCAGCGCGGCCACGACAGAACGGACTGACTCCATCCTGAATTTGCGCGCCTTCACAAAGTGATTGAGCTCCTTTTAGGTCCAGAACCGGTCTGACTCCATCCTTCTTTGGAACCACAAAGAGGTTGGAATAAAACCCGCGGAACCGTTCCGCAGGAGATACCGGGACAATCACCCCCTGCACGAACAGAGCCTGGACAGCCCCAGAGCTTGCCGATGCCCTGGAGGGGAGTCTCAGATTTGAGGGGAAGAACCTGTCCGGGGGAAGGGCACAGAACTCTATCTTGTACCCGGACGACACCACCTCTCCCACCCAGAGATCTGAGATGCGGGCGGTCCGCGAACCCCAGAAGCCAACCCCCCCACCCGATCGTCAGGCGGGGGCAACCCATCATGCGGAGGCGGGCTTCTCCGCCTTCCTGGGCCGATTACCCGTGCCCGGCTGCACCGGGCACACGAAAAACACGCTTCTGAGTAGAAAAAGAGGGGCCCTGTTTTCGGCGTTGCTCCCGCCGCTTGTGTTCCGGAAGAAAAGTACTCTTTCCCCCAGTGAAATCCTTAATGATCTCATCCAGGGAAGTCCCAAACAGCTGACCGCCCTGAAACGGCGGGTCCGTGAGGCCTTTCTTCGACACATGGTCGCCTGACCAGCACCTTAGCCACAGCAGCCGTCTAATGATGATCGCAAAAACTGCCAGTTTAGACAGCATGGGAGCTACGTCCAAGGCCACGTCGCAGAGGTACCTGAGACCCTGCGCCAGCTGGTCAGCCAGCTGCATCGACTCCGAAGGAACCACGAGGTCCCCAAAATCCTTGTGCAACACTGTCGCTCACTCAGTGAGCGCCTGCATCACCATCGCTGACGCCAGCACCGGCCGCATGGCCGCCCCCGTCACCAGGAACATAGCTATGGACGCCGCCTCCGTCCGCCTGTCGGCTGGATCTTTAAAAGATGGAGAATCCATCGGGATAGTGGTAGCCTTGTTCAGGCGGGCCACCGGTGGGTCTACCACTCCTGCAACAAGCTATCCTCAAAAGGATAGCGCACAGAAAATAATTTTGGTAATGTGAACGAATTCTAAGGACGCTGCCATTCCTTATAGACAAATTGGTCAAAATATGGCACATAAGGGAAAACCTTAGGGGCCCGAGCCGGCCTATGGGACCCAAAAGGCGCAAGCCGCCTCCTGCGACGTCCCGGCCTGGCCCAAATGCAGCATCTCGCGGACAGCAGCCAACAGGGAGCCCACCAATGCCTTTGCCCACGCTACGGTGGCCCCCTGCTCCTTCTCACCATCGGAAGGGTCCAATTCCCCATCTGACAGATCCACGGGGGTCCCTGTGAGCACATAACCCCCTTCTGGCTCTGAATCCTCCTCTGAGGATGGGCTGGACGCTTCTTCGCCGCCCCCCTACCACGGACCGGTTCCACCAGGGCGAGTCAGTTTGTCCAGTGGGACTACAGGTCCCAGCGCCTTCCGGAACAGACATGCCTGGTTCAGCCGCCATTGCGCTACCCCCCGGACACTAGTGAGGCCTACCGGCCGCACACCCACCACAAGCAACCCCTCAGTTGCCCCCGCACAGCAGTCCGGAAATGCACAGGAGGACCCGCATGGCGCCACTACCAGCACCCCAAGGAGAAGCCAGCTATACTTGCTTTAGTCTGCCTCCACTGCTGCTGCGAGCTCCCCCACACATGTCGACCGCGCCGTCCAGAATGAGGAAACGGCGTCAAAGCACATGCTATTTGCCCATCAGGAGACCAACCAAAAATGGCCGCCGAGCAAACACTAGAGGCCAAAAACCACCACAAAATGGCAGCCCGCCCCGAAAAAATGGCGGCGCTTGCCGCATGGCCAGGGGTCACATAGCAGCAGCAACTGAGGTGGGATGCGGGAGGGAGGGGGTGAGAGGGTGAGAGGGACGACCCGGACCACCCACGCCCAGATGGGGGGACACCCGCCAGCCCCCCTCCGCACCCCCGTGGGGGGAGGGGGAAGCGTGCTCACCCTTCCAGACGGGCGCAGCGGGTAGCCACCTAAGACAGACCTGATGCCCCTACAGGTGGGGAGGGAGCTGATGGCCGTGCGACACCTCGACGCGAGCCACAGCCCGGTCACTCGGAACGGGGCCCGATGCGGCCGACCCCGCAAGCAGCTAAGGGACGGCTCGCATCTGTTGGCCACGCTGGAGAGACTACCTGGACCTAAAGATCTCCAGCCTGTCACCCAGCCGGCTGCTTGATTGCATTCTTCATCAGATAGCTTGAGAACCACAGATCCCAGCAGGGAGCCAGGTCCACTCCTTGCTACGCAGCATAAAACTGAAGTACTAGCAGGGCAGAGGGGGTTATGCAGAGTGAGGACTGCCCCCTGGGAGGGGCTAGCTTGCTTTTTGTCTGAACTATGTTCTACCTAGTCTACTCCTGGTAAAAGGTGCATACCGCACATGTCAAGATTAAGAGGCTGCGTCCATCAATGAACGAAAGAGAAATAGTTATTTTCTTGCCAAAGCCACACAATCATACACTAACTTGTTTTGACCTGTGAATAAAGGGACCCTGTCAGGTGAGCAATATGATTAGCTTGTTTTATTTCATCTTTGAAGGTGATTACTGCTATCCTTAGACTTCCTTCACCCCTTGATGGATCACTGACATGGAGATAAGATCTGCATGCCAGCATATGCACATGCTTTTTCCAGATCAGCGACTCACTAAACAGTGAAGGAAGAATCAGCATGACAGCACCACAGTATCCACAGTGCTTTTTGCCATCTGTTTCGGGGTGTCGTTAAGATAACATTGACACCCGCAGCAGATCGCATGGACGTTGTGCGATTGCTTACAGTGCAATTCAGGGAAACGCAGCAAATCTTGTGCGATGAGGGAAACCCACTAGTGTGAACTGAGACTAAAACAAGTTAGCAATATAATTTCCTTTAAGCCCTTGTTTGGTGTGAAACAACTTACCAGGTGGCTGTCATAGATTGCATAGAGAAGCATCTGACAACTTTCCCATTTTCGGCCTGGTGACCCAACACACCCACAAATGGGACCTGTCCATTGCCCTTCTTTTGTGTAGATCTAGAGCAAAGGATGTGTAGTACCACAGCCAGCTCTTGATTTAATTACACTTCAACTCCCCCCCCCAATTTTGCATTTCCATAAATTGGAGAAAAAGTTTGTGTTAAAGTGGAGCAAACAAATTATATAACCAATCTTTCTTTCTTGATAGTTAAGAAAAAAAATATGCATTTTGCACACAATACCCATCTGTAGTTTTACATTAATACCTTTCGCTCACTTCCTTCCTTTTAGTCTTCCCGAATAGACGACCAAAGATGTGCACCACCGGACTCCATGCCCCGAGGCCCAACCATGCCAGATGAAGACTTCTTCAGTCTAATCCAGAGAGTCCAGGCAAAGAGGATGGACGAACAAAGGGTGGATCTCCCCTCCAACCAGGAAGATGGAGAAAACCATGATAATCAGAGGAGGCCGAGCTAAGTGTCAGCTGTTATGTGCAGATACCACCTGTACTGAAGAAACAACTTTACGATGATTCATCTCTGCTGTACCAGGGGACAAAGTTTATAAAAGTTAGAAATCTGTGTATTTTGAATAGCTGAGACCTAGAGGTCCTTTGGGAGAGTCGTCTTACATGTGTGAAATATCAAAGTGTCTTCAGCTAATTAGTTAAATATTAAAATGGACCATCTAGTTTTTTTTTTTAAAGACACTTTTTTAGGCAATTTTAAAAGGAAAAAAAAGAAAAAAAAACTTTGACCCTCTGTTTTCAGAAGGATGATGTTATTGATAACAAGAGGAATTCTTGCTAAAAAGTTCATAAAGAACGGTGCACTGGGAGGCTTGTTATAACAGGTTACGAGGGTAGGGATGGTGCTCACAAGTTGCTATTACTGGTTATAGCAGGCTTAATATCATGGGACCAATAACAAAGGGCCTTATTCACTAAATGGCAATAATCATTTTGTACAATAGTTTTCTTTTTTTTTTACATTACTTTAGGATTTTTAGGAACTGTTGGTAAAGTACATAGCTCCCCTAAAGTGACAGACATTGTGCGGTGTAAAGCAGCAGCGTGACGTAGTTAATGAACAGTTGGCTTTAGAAGAGTATTTTGTTTGTATGCAGTGGGTTCCTACACTTGACCTCATTAAAGTCTGTAAATTTGGGTGGCCACCAGTTGGCTAAAACACCCAATAACTTTTGTATCTGGGGATGGCGCTGTCCTCCCAGCACAGTTATTTGCTACAGGTATTTATAATGCCAACAATTTTATGCAGCGCTTTAATAAAAACAGTAACAAAGAGAGCCTCCCATTGTAAAGGCCGCAAAAAAAGAGGAAAAGCAGGATACTTGGATGCAGAGATCACATCACCTGAAAAAAAAAGTATGTGACCAAACCCAAACACAATGCTGCAAGCATCTGCCCAAAGCTGAAATATTTCTCTCAGGTGGAATGCCTTTTATATAAAGGATATCATCTTGCCATGTAAGGCCTAGCTGGCAGGGAACAGGTTAACAGTTACAACATTCCAGCAATGAAAAAGGAAAGGCTCAGTGGGGGATGTGCTGACCTAGATTTCCCGCCGTTCAGTGAATGAGGCCTAGCAACTGCCAAGAACCTGCAAGTTAACTACTTCCACACCACTGCCAGAGCAACATCGCTGTCACAAACGTATCCTATTAGCACACAAAAAGGAGTGTCAATATTGTTACATGTGTCAACCCCTGTGCTATTGATTACTACAGCAACTGGGGCAGCCATCTTGATTGGGCCCAGTTAGAGAGTGTAGATGTGATGGTATGGCTTCCATTAAAAACAAGGAAAAAAATACTAGTTTACCGCTTAGGCCCTGTAATCACACTGCTCACATGCAATCTTTTGCATGGACTGGTATATAAAGACTAACTCTACCTATTGCAAAACAAGTTTTGGGTGGAGTTCAGTATAAATTATACAAATAAATAATAAATAGGGTCAAAACCAGTTATTCTCTGATGGCACACTAGTTTTGGGGCAAAGAAGCTGAAGCCATTGGGCTTAACTGTGGGCAGCAGGAACAACAACTTACGTCAGAGTACTCAAACAGGTATTCTGGGTATGGGTCTGTGAAATAATCTGAATATGCAGTCTGAAATTATATTGGTGCAGGCTTATTTAAATAAGCTTTTTATTTGTTCCTTTATCTGCATGGTCTCAGAGTCAGAGGTGAGAAGTCACCCAAGATCTGATTTTTCTGCCTTGTACACTTATTTACCTAATGCTAATACTTATTTACCTGATGCTAACACGGTCTTCAAACAACTGAGTAAGGCTCTGTTCACATCTAGGCGTTTTTGGGCATTTTTCTGCTCTAAGCCTCAGCTCTAAAAACGCCCAACAAGACAAATCCCATTCATTTCAATGGCCTCTGTTCACATCTCAGCTTTCTGTTGCCTTAAGCAAAACGCCCGTCGCTCAAAAAAGTATATGAGCTTCTTTTTTTTGGCAGATTACAGTTGTTTTAATTCTTTTACATTGTGACCCTTTGGACTTCAAAAACGCCTGCACAAAACCACTGAAAAAATGCTTGTAAAATAGCAACGCCTAGATGTGAATGGAGCCTTAAGCTGGCCATAACATAGATTTTTCTTTTATTCAGCCAGCAAGGGGTAGGGAAGAAAAAAATTTAACAGATACCTCCTTCTATGTTATAAAGCGTGGATAGGCAAATCTCCATTGCAGATAATGGCTGCATCTGATTGGATGCAGTTGTTTGGCTGAGAATTTTTTCAACTGAAGGAGGGTGTCAGAGGTGGGAGAGTGGTGACAGGGCCGATAATCGCATTTTGGCCACTTCATCGGGAACAGGTCAAAATTCACACAGCATATGGCCAGTTTAAGCGTAACTTTATCTTAAAATAATAATTAAAAAAAAAGGAAAAAGCATAACTTAATCATAAACAGAGACTTGTAATTGTTTTTCATCATATAACAGGGCTTTGTTTGGTAATGTTATGCACTCTCAGGGACTGCTCTATCTCTACAGCTGAAGCTTTGGGTCAAGTTTAGGGATAATATAAATATTATTATATCATATGTAAGCCTGCACAATAACCATTTAAAGCCAAACCCAAGGCAGATCATAACACTATTTAATGCAGTTGTGGATTGTTTAATTGCACATTTATTTTTACACAGAGCTATCAAACATGCCTACCTAAAGTCCCCATCAATCAAATAACATAAAATAAGGGTTGATAAGTAAATCCTATAATTAAAAAAAACTCACTTGGGGCCCTTATCTAAAGGCACCAGTGATTTAATTCGCTTCTCTGCTGCTGGCTACCCAACATTATGTCAGAATTCACTTCTGAACTCTACTTGAGCACATTTTTGTGGGATTTTGAGTATCTAGTTTTACCAGGAGGCAGCAGTGATGTCACAGGCCATTTTAGATGGCAGCCAAAAGTTGGGGTCAGTCATTTTATTTTCAAACCGTTTATTTTTTTATTGAGGGAGTGGGGGGGGGGGGTCTTCCTGGTAAGACCTTACATGTTTTTGTTTTTAAGGTCTGCTTATCTGTGTATTTATATAAAAAGTGAAAACCTGTGAAAATTAATTATAACAGTTCTCAGCAGCGCAATACATAACTGACATGTATAAGAATCAATCTATAAAGTGCATGTGTATTAAAGAAAATAAAGTCCAATGCAATGTTTCCAAAGTAGACTTAGACTAAAAAGTGCATGTGCTTAAAAAGTCCAATATAATGGTTCCAAATACGCTGTCCATAAAGTGATTTAAAACTGGTGTCAATTAAAGCGATCACCCATAAAATTCCTCCACCGATGTCACAACCAGCAATATAGCTAACACACTGAGGCTCACCAGAGGTTTGAAGTCAATCAGCATATCCAATAGAACAGTGGTTCTCAACTCCGGTCCTCAGGACCCACCAACAGGCCAGATTTTAAGTATTACCTTGGGGAGATGCAGACTAGAACACTGCAATCACTGATCAGCAAATTATATCACCTGTGATGTATTTCAGTTATCCTGCAAACCTGGTCTGTTGGGGGGTCCCGAGGACCGGAGTTGAGAACCACTGCAATAGAACAAACTCCCTCCTCCGTTTTCCCCTTCCAGAACAGTTACTTTTACAATCTTGCCCTTTTGCTCCTCCTGCAGTCTTGATTGTTATGTGATATGTCACATAACAATTAAGACTGCAGGAGGAGCAAAAGGGCAAGATTGTAAAAGTAACTGTTGTGACACAGGTGGAGGAATTTTATGGGTGATGGCTTTACTTGACACCAGTTTTTAATCAGCATATTTGGAACCATTGTATTGGACTTTTTAAGCACATGCACTTTTTAGTCTAAGTCTACTTTGCAAACATTGCATTGGACTTTATTTTCTTTAATACACATGCACTTTATAGATTGATTCTTATACATGTCAGTTATGTATTGCGCTGCTGAGAACTGTTATAATTCATTTTCACAGGTTTTCACTTTTTATGTATTTGTTTTATATTTAAGCAGCAGCATTTTATATACACTCCATTAAGGGGTGTTTTTTGTTTAGCGCGGTGATTCACTTTATTTATATATCTGTGTATTTAGTTGTCTTATATTCAGCCTTAAAGGACAAATGTACCTTTTGTACAAGGTGTCCTTTAATGAATACAGCCCCTGCCCACACTGAGTGTAGTCCATCTGGTTTGACATTCAATTTTATCCTCAATCCATGGACCTTCACTGTGTGGGCCTGTTGGGCACCACACAGCCATGCTTCTCAAAAAGTCCTTGCCAGCTGCTCTTTATCTTGCACATGGTGCCAGGGCCCTATTTATTTATATGGGGAGAGCCGTACTCTGCAGGACCATGGGAGTCTGCCATGAATACGGCAAGGATGGTTTCAGGCGCAAGGCTGTGCAGCACCCGGAGAAGCTGCACAGTGAAGATTGCTGGACAAGAATAAAGGCGAGTGTAGGACTGAAGGTACAGTTGTCCTTTAAGTCTGAATATTAAGCCCTATTGTGATCCCGTAACAATGTACTTTTTCCAGCACTGAAATCTGCTTACTGTGTAAAACTGTCCTTTAGCCACTTTATAAGGCGTAAAATGGTGTTAACCTCATGGCCCCCCTTATTACCAGAGGAGGTGAGTTTAGGAGGTTACTTTAGCATTGCTCGGCAATGTGAAGCTGTTAAGCTGGGTGCAACTACAAGTACCAACACCCCCCGGCTAAAGAAAACACTTTGCCTACTCTCTTAAAGATGATGAAAGAACAAGTTCACTCTGTGAACTTGGCCTTTACTAACCCTCTTCAATACTTACCTTCCTCCTAGTTCCAGCAGTCTTCACTGTGTGGCTTTGCCCGATGCCACGCAGCTTTTTCCCCTAAACTATCCCCATGGAGTTCTCTTCTTAGTGCTGTAGTCCCATTTATTCCTATAGGTGAGCAGTATTTCAGTTCTAAATCGATAAGTGGGACTGCAACGTGTGCACTAAGAAGAGGACCTGGTTGGGGGTGTTTTCAAGAGAAAGGCTGTGTGCACTGGCCAGGGTCATACACTGAAGATGCTGGAACAGGGAGGAAGGCAAGTATAAGACATTAAACCATTAAGACATTTTACCAAAAGCGAGCTTGTTCTTGAAAGCTGAAACCAGTTTAATCTATAAATCCTTACATTAACAAAATAGGATCCCGATCAGTGATCTAGAAACGCATGAAAAGTTTCCTGTAAGATAATGTAGGTGCCATATTGCACACATTAATTGTAATTAAGAGAGAAATTCAAAAATTATAATTTATTGTATTTTTTTACTGTTGATTTGTATATTTACATCTTCCGTCAGTATTTTGTTTATGATGTTTTTTTCATCCCTAACCCCTTTCTAGTACACTTTATGCTGAATTTCCTAAAGATTCTTACATATTTAGTTGCAGTAAGGATATTATTACATGGGAGCATGTCAGTTGTAGGCCAGATGAGAGACTGGTGTAAGTATACTGCGAGTATCAGGACTGCAGCTCCGCTCTTTTTTGTTTGACAAGTGTGATGCAGTATGGAAAGACCGTGAAATAGTAAAAATGCTTTATAAATTCTAGGTATTATGCCCTGCTAGAAAATGTAAAAGGGTTATTCAATCCAAACGTTATAAGTAGAGATCTTGTCATGTTCTTGCCCACACTAGCATCTGACAATTCAAGCGCCTGTGCACACATATTGGAACAAGGAAGAAATAAATTCTAGTTATAAATGTTCATACTGTGAAATTATGTAGCTCCATCCAAAGCCAACAATTTTTTTTTTTTTTTTTTTGAGGGAAGTGGAGTTAAAGCAGTAAAGCCAAGGTGTGTATGTTCTGAGATCTGAGGAAAATCCACACCCTTCTCTCTGCTGCTGGCCAATACCGAATGACAAAGGGCAACTACATTTGCATCGGTCTTTGATTATACCATCAGAAACTTGAGCCTTCAGTTTAAGGCAGGGTTATTATTCATAGCAGGGTTTCTCAACCAGCGTTCCTCCAGAGGTTGCTAGGGGTTCCTTGTGCAGTAGGCAATTTCTGCATCTCAGATAAGTTCCCACTGACACGATTGAACTTTTTAGCTATCTTTAAGGAAGTAATGCTTCCCAGTGACCACAAGTGCATGGAGCATTCTTCCCATTGACCATCATACTAAAATATCATGAGTTGTAGATTACTACAGGAGAACTATTTTAAGGCTTCCTCTGTGTTGAAAAGGTTGAGAAAGGTTGATTTATAGTGTTCAGTTGGTCGAACAATAGATGCCAGAGGTGTAGGCTATCAGCTGTTCAGTCAGCCTCATCAAGGGCAGGCCGCAGCATCACATACTTCACAAGTGCCAATAAGAGCTGTGGGCAGGACAGCCCAGCACTATGATAGTGGACACAGCTTTGTAGGGGCATTTAGGCTGATGCTTCATTGTAAAACTTACGTCAAGGGGCATATTAATATGTAAAACGACTAGGCCACCCCTACACAGGAAACTAAACAACTGTGAAAATTATCTAAAAAGATTCTATTTGTAAATATATTTCACATACAAACACCTGCTTATTTTACTTTTTTTAACACTTAACAGTGAACCTTATTGGTTGCTATAGGATGCAGTGTTTTGTTATGCTTTCCTTAGTAAAATCATAAGGGGGAGGAATCCAGAGTGCGAGATATTTTCATTGACAACTAATAGACACTTCACTAAAGACCCATACACACAATGCAAATTTCGGACTGGAATTTTCTTTCGATGGCCGATCATCCGGAATTAGTATGCTCCTTTCGACAGCCAATTTTGATTTTTTTCGTAAGGCAAAAGCTGGATGTGCAGACTAGTAATTTTTTTTTTTGTACGGCAACTCAACCTCCGATTTTCGGATCATTAGTACGGTTTTTGTATGATCACGACTACGCATGCTCAGAAATGGAAAAATACATACGCTATTCAACAAAGCACTTTTGACATTGAATTCGGTCCTAAGAAAATGTTTGTATTGTTAGTATGCTCTTCACTTTCGACATGAGACAACAATCCAACAAAAAACGGACGTTCTATCGTCCGAAATTCGCATCACGTGTACCGGCCTTTACACGCTGTTCCTTTGCAACACTTTTTTTTTGAATGAACCTATATGGGAAAACACGTATATTCCATAGCAACCAATCACTTCCTTGCATACGAGGAATACAATTATTGTGCGAAAATTTAGATTTTGTGCAACAGTGCAAATACATAGAAAGACACAGTGCTGTATTTGACTACTGTTCCCCATAGCAACTTGTAAAGGGAGCTAGATGGTTAACACTAGGTAAAGGGTTATTTTTCTGTCCTGCCTTGTGTAGCTAGGTTGGAAGATAATCAGATACATCTGAAGCCACCTTCACTTTCTGCACTCAGTCTTCTAATGTCTTGGAGCTGCCAATAGTGCTCTGCTGACCATCCAGGACCAATGAATATAGAAATGTGCCAGAGTTAAGAACAGTGACAAACACCTGTGAGTATAACCCCCTGAAAGGGCAGAAAAGGTTTGAACTCATGCATGGTCTTTACTGCTGTCAGGACCCTGGGCATGATGATGTTCCCTTATCATGGCTGTGTTAGGTTGAGCTACTGCTGACTTTTGAATTCTCCACATGTATTTGAAAAACCCAGGTTGAGTACAGTGGCAGCTCAGCTGAAAATCTGATGATCAGCTCGCTGCAGCCACGTCAGGGGTAGGAGATACCCATACCCTGGATCCATAGAGCAGTGAAGACCTCAAGGGAGATCGCCCCACTCCAAGGAAAATTGAGAGAAATATTTTATGAGGGAGCTGCTCAGATATATCATTTGAGGGAACCGGTCCTGCTGCTGACTGTGAGCAAATATTTAATGCAACCTGCAAGTCCTCGGCCCCGGGACACATTTATGCTTGAGGTCAGACACTGCCTGGTAATATACTTACCTCAGTCCAGGTTACAATCTTAACTCCCAAGGTGTGCCAAAGGTCCAGCCTGTACTCCCATCTAAGCCTGTCTGCATAGTGAATTAGAGGGGTTCAGGGCCACATTGGAGAAGATCTAATTGTGTTGAACCCATTCATAGGGACTAGTGATGCTTAGATTTTTTCCTCTCCTATAACAGGCTCCCTTAAATTAAACCATGAAAATAGTGTCATCGCTTACACTCTCTGACTGTTAGTGCTGTGAACAGAATACTGTTAGCTGTATAAAAGGGCTTGTTCTCTGGGTGTTGTTAGACTACAGTACCCAGCATATATGGATTGCAAGTCCCACAACAGCTGGAGAAAGTCACAGATTGTTAAAGTCTGATTTGAGGGAATTAACACATTTGTACACTGACTTCTTTCTGCTGCAGTATTTCACATCATGTCTGTTACCACAATCATATTCTAGTGGCCCATCAGCACAGCTGAATCATCTTTGTTGAAGCATTCTAGTGTCCTCGAAACCAATTCATTAGGTTTAGGGCATGACTGGGAATTAGCTACAGTTGGTGGGGAAACTGTCATAGCTGCCCTATGCAACGGCCCATTGTGCCAAACATCATTATCTTGAAGTTTGAAGAAAGGGAGTTTTGATGCTTCGTCCATCTCATTACAATTGGTACATTACTTATCAAAGAGTGACTTAAATTGCACTTTCACTTTAAAGACTTTAAGGATCCTCACAACACGTAATTCAATTGGCATCCATAATGCGATGCAGCGAAAGCAGGCAGCCTAAAAACTGGAAGCAGGGTGCTGGACTCTATAAAGGCGAGATACATGCCACATACTTGAATGTATTAAGACTATTTATTTTCAGATGTGCATTTGCTTTGCTGTCTTTTCAGAATTAGTTTATAACAAAAAAAATAATAAAAAAGGTACTTGACATTTTTCCTGACAACTAAAAAAAAAAAGTCTGCCAAATATATTAAAACTGTTTTATTGTGCTTAATAAAAAATATTTTGTGGTCTTGCCATGTTCTTGTTCTTATTACACTTTCAGGGTCATAAAAGAAGAGAAAAGCAATCATGAATAGGGAAGCACGTAAGCACGTGACTTATCCCCCTTCAACCCACATGACAACACTGGTGCTTGCTGATTGGCTGTTCTGGCAGCCAGCACTGTCATATATGGAATGCTGAATGGAGCAGCAGGGAGGAAAGAAGTGTAAGTGTTGAATCTGACTTTGAACTTCTTGCTTTGCATGGGCACCATCCATTCCCCCATGACTATGATTTGTCTGTATAGGACAAAAAAATGAGGAACTGACATCACTGCTCGCTTTGTAAAAACTTGCCAGCCTGAGTAGCTGGGAAGCAAATTGGAACAGAACTGTCTTGCTCTGCCAATTTTTCAGATTTAACTGCAACTACAAGTCATGCGCAGTGCAGCTCACAACAGCCTCAGAAGAAAAGCAGTGCAAGCAAGGAAATCCTTAGAGTGTTTTTTTGATTAAGCTTTGCACACATTTAAATTAAAGAAAATATAAAAACCACTACATGAGAAAATAAATAAGCCAAATAATACTCCTCCTACCCATAAATTTACTGACCCATTTGTACAATTAAAGGATAAGTTCACCTTCTGCAACATGCTCCACCCGTATTTAGTGTGGAACATGTAATGTGTACCAGCAGCTGCAGCCTCTCCCCCTGTCACGGCGGGGGTGTTCTCCCTGTGCCTGCTGTCACTATTTGAAAATTAGTTCCCTGTGAATGTGCATAAAACTACCATCAGCCATTGTGGTGGATAGCTTGTACTTCTGAATGGACTGCGTGGTCGTTGATGAGTGGCCTCGGAACTCATTCACAAGCCTGCAGCTTGTAAACAGTTAGTCTGTATGCAGGTACAGGCTGAAAGCTGCAGGACTTGTCTGCAGGAGTCTGGCAATGCAACCCCTGATCCACTCACAATTCATGGGTGCAATGCTTTCCAAGCTCCTTAGGGGAAAAAATAATAAATATGCAATTTTTTTTCCTGTAAAATATGTGCAGGTATTACTTTTTCCCAAAAGGTGAGCTTATCCTTTAATGGTACTTCAGTAAGGGCGAAGGGGATAACTGAAGTACATTACACCTGCCTCCTCAGCCTATAAACACTACTCTGACAACTCAACCTGCTTTATCTGTATTCAATGCCTAATTAATGGCCATAAATACGTATGCCTTTGTAAATATATACACCCTAACGCCCATCAGATCTCATTTAATGGTGCTGAGTTTACGTAAGGGTTCCTCAAGCCAAGAGGCCATTTTAATCTCAATCTATATCCAGCGCGGGACACCTCCAAAAGTAAATCTGCTTTCTCCTTCGCTGTCCTCAAACATTTTCATAAGTCGCTGCCTCGCCTCCATTTAATTGACTGCTGGAGAGCGATGCATGTTCAAACAAAGGATTATAATCGCAACTCCAAAACCCACAACATGTATTCCCGAATTGACTTCTAAGTGGATTAATTCTACTTAGACTCAGTCATTCATAGCTCCGTTGAAACCTTAAAGGAGATGTATAGGATATGAAAAAAAAAATAAACCTTCATATTTTTCTTAATGCTGCAGCATCATTGCCAAAATGCAAATGTTACATGCCAGCTCTAAGATGCTCAGTTCTCGGTCTGGTTCAAGCAGAGAGCAGTTACTGTCAAAGCACTTGATGTAGAATGGTCATTTAGGGCAGTGGTGATGCAGTATCTAGGACTGGAGGTCAACTTTTTGAACTGGACAAGGGAACTCTACTCTCAACCTACAGCCATGGTGTGAATTAATGACACCATCTTTGATCACTTTGATTTACAGTATCTCGCAAACGTAAGTACACCCCTCACTTTTTTGTAAATATTTTATTATACCTTTTCATGTGACAACACTGAAGAAATTACACTTTGCTACAATGTTAAGTAGTGAGTGTACAGCTTGTATAACAGTGTACATTTTCTGTCTCCTCAAAATAACTCAACACACAGCCATTCATGTCTAAACTGCTGGCAACAAAAGTAGGTACACCCCTAAGTGAAAATGTCCAAATTGGGCCCAGTTAGCCATTTTACCTCCACGGTGTCATGTGAGTCAATAGTGTTACAAGGTCTCAGGTGTGAATGGGGAGCAGGTGTGTTAAATTTGGTGTTATCGTTCTCACTCTCTCATACTGGTCACTGGAATTTTAACATGGCACCTCAAGGTAAAGAACTCTCTGAGGATCTGATAAAAAGGATTGTTGCTCTACATAAAGATGGCCTAGGCTATAAGAAGATTGTCAAGACCCTGAAACTGAGCTGCAGCATGGTGGCCAAGAACATACAGCAGTTTAACAGGACAGGGTCCACTCAGAACTGGCCTCGCCATGGTCGACCAAAGGAGTGGAGTGCACGTGCTCAGCCTCATATCCAGAGGTTGTCTTTGAGAAATAGAGGTATGAGTGCTGCCAGCATTGCTGCAGAAGTTGAATGGGTGGGGGGGTCAGCCTGTCAGTGCTCAGACCATACGCTGCACACTGCATCAAATTTCACTGCATGGCTGTTGTCCCAGAAGGAAGCCTCTTCTAAATATGATGCACAAGAAAGCCTACAAACAGTTTGCTGAAGACAAGCAGACCAAGGACATGGATTACTGGAACCATGTCCTGTGGTCTGATGAGACCAAGATAAACTTATTTGGTTCAGATGGTGTCAAGCGTGTGTGGCAGCAACCAGGTGAGGAGTACAAAGCCAAGTCTGTCTTGCCTACAATCAAGCATGGTGGTGGGAGTGTCATGGTCTGAGGCTGCATGAGTGCTGCCGGCACTGGAGAGCTACAGTTCATTGAGGGAACCATGAATGCCAACATGTACTGTGACATACTAAAACAGAGCATGATCCCCTCCCTTCGGTGACTGGGCCGCAGGTCAGTATTGCAACATAAGGACCCCAAACACACCTCCAAGATGACCACTGCCTTGCTAAAGAAGCTGAGGATAAAGGTGACGGACCGGCCAAGCATATCTCCAGACCTAAACCCTATTGAGCATCTGTGGGGCATCCTCAAATGGAAAGTGGAGGAGTGCAAGGTCGCTCAGATCCACCAGCTCCATGAGGTCGTCATGGAGGAGTGGAAGAGGACTCCAGTGGCAACCTGTGAAGCTCTGGTGAACTCCATGCCCAAGAGGATTAAGGCAGTGCTGGAAAATAATGGTGGCCACACAAAATATTGACACTTTGGGCCCAATTTGGACATTTTCACTTAGGGGTGTACTCACTTTTGTTGCCAGTGATTTAGACATTAAAGGCTGTGTGTTGAGTTATTTTGAGGGGACAGTATATTTACACGGTTATACAAGCTGCCAAATATGTATATATGTGAACCAGTTCCTACATCAATATTAGGCAATATCCACATCCCATTAAGTCAATATATCAAAACCTTTAGTGCATACTGCTGGGGTCTGCAGTTTCCAATATATAGGATTTTGTGGATACCATTCATATAGGGAGCGATCATATAGGGATTCTCGCTCTTAGGGATATACTAGCGAGGGATATACTTACCATAGGTGTTTTAGGATATATAACCTTTGACGTCTGG
>BLSH010397615.1:974637-987179 GCA_018402905.1 Glandirana rugosa | reverse complement strand
CCACTGTTGGAGTGTGTGAAAAAAGAACAGAATCCACAGGATGTGCACAGTACAGGAAGAGAATGGGTGACAACTGGTGTTTGAGTTGAAGTATATTTTTCTATATGAATGACTGTTTGAATTCAAGCTAATCATGTCATTTATTATGGAAAAAGTAATTTTATGTCCACTGAATTAGACTTAATCATAATTATGACAATGGTTGCAAGTTTTAAACCAAGTCCTTCCAAATTAAGGTGCTGTAATTTTGATATATACATTGTTATATGTGACACTTAGTGATCTTTTGGCCACCACATTTGATACAATTTTCTTGGTAAATGTTTATGAAATGAAATAGGTTCCCAGGTTTGGTTTTCCTCGATTCTTCCCGATTGCGTGGGTGTGGAACTGGCATGTAGATTATACTGACACATCAGGTGTGAGTAGTTCGTACACACATATTGGGGTCAGTGTAGACAAGAGCCAGTTAGCCTGCCAGAATGTTTTTAGAGTGTGGGAGGAGACCGGAGTACACAGAGGAAATATACAACACATTAAGTGGTTTGAAGCTGGGCATATGGTTGGACATTGTTACGTTTAGATATAAAAGTAGAGTTCAGGTGGGAGATGGGTGGTGGTGTTCCTGTACCAATATTTCACCCTGAACAAGAAAAAGCTGAGTGTTTCCTTTTAGTGTTAGGCCAGGTCACTAAGGATTGGGGATTTAACTGTTCAGAAATCTAAATCCATGATGGGCTATATGGGGATTATTGTTAGTTATGGAAGGATGGACTGGCAGTCTTGGTAACACACCTGCCTTGACGTCGACCACAAGCATATTGGAGAAAGGAGACAAACACTTTTGACAGCAGCAACCGTCGATAAAGACTTTGCCAATGATCAGCAGCTGAACTGTTGGTGTAAGTTACACCTGTTCTGATGGTTGAATACCTGAACTGTTCCAACCGCTATCATGGTCAAGTACCTGAATCTGATCGTGAAGTACCTGAACTGTTTTGTCTGCTCTGATGGTCAAGTGCTTGAACTGTCTGTAAAGATGTGCCTGCACGTCTATGACTTGTGAGCTGCAATAGTCCAGAGGATATGGACTTTGTATTCTACAGTTCTTTCAGTTTTATGTTAGGCCAGGTCACTAAGGTCACTGCTTACGGCGGAACTCCCGCCGCCTGGGCTCCAAGAGGAAAGTACACATCCCTCCGGTGAAATCTTTAATGATTCCATCCAATTGTGCTCCAAAGTGCCGACCACCCTGAAGGGGGAGATCCGCGAGGCCCTTCTTAGACGCGTGGTCACCCGACCAACAGTGTAACCACAGCACCCGTCTAATAATGACTGCGAAAACAGAAAACTTAGACAGCATGGGAAGCAGGTCCAAAGCTGCATCACACAGGTACCGAAGACCCTGTATCAAATGGTCTGCTCGCTGTGACGCCTCCAGCGAGCTCCTGCAGCTCAATTCATTGTGCAACTCAGTCGCACACTCGGTAAGGTGTTGCGCCACCATGGCCGACACCAGGGCCGGTCTCACAGCCGACCCTGCCAACAAGAACAGTGCCTTGGATACCGCCTCCGTCCGCTTATCGGCCGGATCCTTAAAAGAGGGAGACCCCCTCCAAGGGGATGGTCATTGCCTTATTCAGGCGAGCCACCGGAGGGTCCACTGCGGGGGATGCCCACTTCTTCACAAAACTATCCTCAAAAGGGATAGCGTACAGCAAAACGTTTGGGCAAAACAAAGGAATTCTGTGGACGCTGCCATTCCTTATAGACCAGCTGGTCAAAGAACTGATCATAGGGATAAGCCCTAGGGGACCTATGTGGCTTAAAAGACCCACACACATATGCAGACTCCTGTGACTCCCCGGCTTGGTCCAGTGGCAGGGACGCACAGATATTGGTGATCAGGGTGGCCCCCAGCTCCCATTCGTGCGCTACCGAGGCCCCCTGGTCTTCCTCGCCATCCGAGGGCTCCCGTTCACCATCCGAGAGCTCCACGGGGTCCCCGTGACCGCCGAGGCCCCTTCCGGTTCAGAGTTCTCGCCGATGAAGGAGGGGGGTGGACGCTTTTTAGACACCCCCTTAGCACTATACGGCACCTCCCGAGGAAAAAATTCCCCCAATAGAGATCTAAGCTGATCCAGGGGGACTACAGGTCCCAACTCAGGTTGCGCTTCAACCGACTCCTCCTTGGAAGGACCCGCAGGTTCAGCCGCCATTGCGCCACCGGACAGGCCAAAAAAGGCCCTGACACCCCCACAATGCAGCCCCACCACTGCCCCACAGATTAACCGGGGACATCCAGGAGGATTGCACCCACCACTACCAGCACCCCAGGGAGAGCCCAGCTATACTTGCTGTTAGTGATTGCCCTTTAAGCGCTGCGTCCCAGTAGGAGTGCCTGCCGCCAGTCAGGAGCCTGCGCCGCCATGTGCCATCCAGCTGTCCAGAGTGAAAGAGGAAGAAGCAGCGTCGTCCGCACGTTTGTCATCCACAGGCACATCAAACATGGCCGCCGAGCAGTCACAAGAGGCCAAAGCCTGTTACACAGGCCACAACTATGGCAAAATGGCCGCCAATCTGCCACTAGAGGCCAAAATAGCCCACAAAATGGCCGCGGCTACGGCAAATTGGGGGGGAAGGGGGGTGTAGGAGGGGAGCGACCCAGAGGAAAGACACCCACGATGATCTGTAGCTCCAGGAACCCTCCACCGGCTGGACTAGTCCGCTACAAAAAAACGCCCAGCCCCCCCCTCCGCACCCCAGGGGGGGGGAGAGAGGGGGTCACTCACCAATCCGACGGGCGTAGAGAGTAGACACCAGGTTGCAGATCTTCCTCCTATCTGGCGGAGAGGGATGCTGCCGGCCAATCGCCCCTGGACGTGAGCAGAGCCCGGTCACTGGGCGCAAGTGGGGGGTCACCCACTGGCCTCCTGCACGGAACGGGTCGATGCGGCGGACCCCGCCAGTGCTAAGGGTAGCTCGCATCGGTCGGCCGCGCTGGGGAATGTTCAGGATTCGAGATATCCTCTATGCCCCAGCCGGCTACTTGATAGCAGTCTTCAATCAGAAGCTTTCAAAGAACAATCTGTGGAACCGCAGGTCCCAGCAGGGAACCAGGTCTAACTCCTTGCACTGGGCATAATAAAACTGATATGCTATACAGAGCAGGGGGGTTATATGCTGGAGTGAGGACGGCCCCCTGGGAGGGGTCAGCTTGCTTTTTTTTCTATTTGCTCAGTCTACTCCTGGTAGGATGTGCATAAACCGCACTTGTCAATGAAAGGCTGCATCTGTCAGTGAACGTAAGAGAAAAAAGCTCAAACACACTTCCATTAAATGTTATGAATAAAACTGGGAAAATGCTGGTGAGGGCATTATAATTCCCTGTATAATGTATGCCCTCAAACATTGTCTGTAGTTCAGATGAAGAGAGGTGCACTAATTAAGGACTACCTGCACATAAATCCGTACTCTAAACTTCCATCCAAGATCACTGAAGATCTCGATAGGCCTATTTTCACTAAAGAACACTAGAAAGGACACTAGAGAATGCTGTTAAATTTCTCCCTCCAAGGGCAAGAGAGCTGGCACTATCGGGTATACAGCAGCCTACTATAAAAAAGCAGGCATGTTTCCCAGTAGACAGCCCCTCTGCATGTACTTCAACTTTCTTACAAGCAGCTCTTCACTACTGGCAGAAGCTCTGCGCACACACATCATGGTGCTCCCTAAGGAAGGGAAAGATCCCACTAACTGCCAAAATTATAGACCTACAGTATTTTCCTCCTAAATCAAGACCCCAAAATACGAACTAAAATTTTGACCAATAGATTAGCTCCTATACTCCCCAATTTAAGCCACCTGGATCAAACCAGATTTATAAATGGTAGGAAGACAAGGATAACTCTTTAGGCAACCTTAAAATGGAAGCAAAGGCAACATCTGAATATGCTTAAAACCACTGCTTCCCCCTCCTCATACCCATATTATATAGTGCTGGTTAAAAAGATTTGAGTAAATACCTTTTTTCGGTCTGCTCCAGTCCGGTCACATGATGCAGGAGCTCCAGCTCCCCTTTGTCATGAAGCAGCTGTTGCAGGGGAGAGGAAGGAGTGTCGACAACAGATGGTCAATGGAAGCCTATGGGTGACACCACAGCTCCCAGAATTCAGCCCTGTTGTCAAGCGCTCCATGATACAGGGGAGCCAGAGATTTTGCATCATGTGACCAGATCAGAGCTGATAGAAAAAAGGTATTTACACAGATCTATACAGCATAGGTAGGAGGGGGAAGTGGCTTTAAGGCCCCTTTTACACTTATGCTACTTGTCCTGCGACTTGGGACTGCAAAGTCGCATGACAAGTCGTTCCCCATAATTTCCAATGAGTACCATTGTTGGCTGTATTCTTGATGAAGCAAAAATAGAGAGATTATATAAAAGAAGAAATAAGCCAAATAATCCTCAAACACCTTTCAAACCTAAATAGTTTATGAGAACCGGAAATACTAGGATGTCTAATGTTAACACTTCATTCAGTTTCTTATATCATAGGCGGAGTTGGGGTTAATTTCTGGTCCTCCGGGGATTTACCTTGAAGGTTGCACAAGGCCTTATTACACTGATAAGGGGCAGACCATGTTCTGTCATGGGTATTAATCTCCCTGTCTCAGCCATCTGAATTTCAATGTCAGCGAGAGATCATGTTCATCCTGACTGCCTGAGAAGCCCCTGTCAGAAACGTATTATCTGCAGGCGAGAAGGCTCCAAAGACCATTTGTAAATGTTATTAAATCCTGCATTGGACTGTAATTGAGTTATACGTGACACAGCTACGCTGGAGTTACCACAACAGAATGTCTTTATTATGGACTGACACCTGGTTTAAAGGGGTGAAAAAAAAGTTTCAAGGAGGTTCCAGTTTATCTTCAGAATGTATCCGCTACCCTCATAAAAGGTAAAAAACAGTTCCATTTACCACAAGATTACAGTTTTCATGCGCTCACACACTATAACTGAGGCAATGGTGACTATTAACTCTCATGCACAATCAACAGCTGTCTCATTTGAGTTAATTTTGTAGCTGTAGAACAGACATAAGGTGGACTGGACAACTTCAAGGGTGCAGAATGACAATACCAAATGGGTCTCTGGCATGTAGCTTATTTTATATTGCCTTAAAACAAATACAAAGCTATAGCTTTGATATGTTTTCACTGCCTGAAAAGAACATAGGTGCTATCACTGAGCAATGATACGTGTTAGGGTTCCAAACGGCAGATGTGAGGCACTGGCTGAAAGGATTTTGGACGATGTAAACGTGTCACCTAGGTTTCTGACATACACATGGTGAAGGGTCTAGGGGTTTGACTAGCGTGGATAAAACAATTCTCTTGTTATCTTAGTAAGTTATGTTGTGGGTCCTGGAGCCCAGGGGCTTTGTAGAGTTTTGGGTTGGTTGACACCTCCATTGTCTTAGCTGTCAACAAGCCTTTGTATATGTTAGATGACTGATGTTCCTCAACATCTTGACAGCAGAGCACTTTATTTAAAATTGTCCCTGGAGGATGATGTTGAAGCCTACCTAGTCATCTTTGATAGAGTAGCTAAAGGTGGGAAACTACACAAGGATTAGTAGATTGATGAGTTGGACCCCTTGTTACCAAGAATGCCCCAAAAGGCCTACTATGACTTGAAACCTCAGGATGCCTGGGAATATCTTAAACTTAAAAGGAGAAAGCCTAGCCAGACTCAAGGTTACCATGACCACCCAAGTGTCGGAGTCAAAGGAAACCATGGGGAAGATTTTGAAAAGACTCAGATACAGGATCCCAATTTTGCAAATGAATGGAAAAATGAAAACGGTGATAAACAGGGTACCTCATGAACCAGAAGTTATCCTGGTATACCCCCATTTTCAGCATACAATGACTTACCATATTGCATAAACAAGTAAGAGTAGCAAGTTGTGAAGCAGCTGGTGGTACTGTAGTTCCGCACAAGGATGGTGTTGGACCTGGCACTCTCATGTGTTGAGTGATCACCTAGAGGGGAAAAACAAATCAAAATAAAAGATTGTACAGCAAAACAGTTTTAGGAGTATTGTAAATATTGTCAAAAAATTGTCAAATAAATGCATCCCAACCACATTTTCATAGTTCGCTGGTACCCTTGCCCATAACTGATCTCCTTTGGAGAAGGTTGCCATGGATCTAGTTGGGCCAAAGCCAAATTTTAACAGGGGGCACCAGTGATCCCATTTCCATAATCCCAGGAGGGCATTTTATACAATTAAAAAACTTTTAGCTGCATTCCAAGCAACAATATCAGTGTATTGATAAGGATAGCAGAACCTAACACAATGCGCATCCTAGTCTCGCTGTATTGGCCATCATAAAACCTTCAAGCTTTCAGGCTTGTAACTAGAATCTTTACAGATATCCATCCTAGCTATAAGTCTAAAGCCGGGTACACACTACAGTTTTTTTCGGTTGCACAAAAAAAATGGACAGCTCTGGTCAGAGCCTCTGTGCTAACCATGTAAGGTTAGTCCAGCGATCTCCCCACTGAGCTGTTGTGTTCTGACTGGGGGATGGCCCCAACCCCCACCCCCCGCAAGAACATTCCAATCAGCGCTCTCTGCCACTGGCTGAGAGCGCTGATCTGGAATTGGTCGGCTGCTGGTTTTCCAGCATTCATGTCTGAAAGAAGCCAGCCGAACGGCCGCCTTCTGCCGAACAGACCGACATACACATGGGCAGAATGTTGCCCGTTTTTTTTCTTTTCTTGAACCGGCAAATGTCTCCCGACAATCTGCCCATGTGTACAGGGCTTTAGACTGGTCACCCAACATACATAGCTCAGCTGGTGGAATAGCTGAATATGCATTCCTGGTTGGTTATTTGCCAAAAAAAAACTTCAGGGCATCTTATACCAATAGCAAACTTTTTAGCTGCATTCCAAACACCATTATCACTGCATTGAGAGGATTAGCAGAACCTAACACAATGCACATAACAGTCTCACTCTAAGGCAGGGGTGACCAAACTACGGCCCTCCAGCTGTTGCAGAACTACAAGTCCCATGAGGCATTGTAAAACTATAACATTCACAGACGTAACCAGGCATGATGGGAATTGTAGTTCCAGAACAACTGGAGGGCCATAGTTTGGACACCCCTGCTCTAAGGCCTCATGCACACAGGACATTTTTTGACTGTTTTTCAGCAGCTGTTTTCAGCTGCAGACGTTTTTTTCTACAGTCAATAAACCCTCCATCATGTTATCCTATGTGTTCATGCACACACAGGCTGTTATCAACTGTTTTTAGCAGTGACATTTTTGAGCTGCGTCGCTTTAACGGACAATTGCGCGGTCGTGCAACGTTGAACCTAAACTAAATTTGGATCCTTTTTTGCCCACAAATAGAGCTTTCTTTTGGTGGTATTTGATCCACTCGCCGCTATAAACAAAAGAAGAGCAACAATTTTGCAAAAAAAAACCCAAATTTCTTCCTTTTTGCTAAAATACAAATCCAAAAAAAAAAAATATAAAAAAACATTTTTTTCCATTGGTTTTGGCCAATTTATATTCTTCCTCATATTTTTGGTAAAAAAAATCACAATCGGCGTTTATTGAGTGGTTTGCACAAAAGTTGCCGCGTTTACAGATGATGAGAATTAATTTCTGGGGTTTTTATTTTATTTTTTTACTAGTATTGGCGGCGATCTGCGATTTTTAGCGTTATTGCCATATTGCAGTGGGCATGTTGGACCATTTTGACCATTGGCATTTATACAGCGATCAGTGCTATGAAAATGCACTGATTACTGTGTAAATGCCATTGGCAGTGAAGGGGTTAACCTGCAGGGGGGGCGCTCTAAGGGTTAACTGTGTTCCCTGGGCGTGTTCTAACTGTGTGTGGGCTGCCCTGGCTGGGGAAAGGGGATGATCACGGCTTCCATATAGAGGAAGCCTGTGATCATCGACCTTCCCCCTCTAACAGAACGGAGATCCGTGTTTACTTACATGGACCTCCGTTCTTTCAGTGCGGGGGAGCCACTATCCGCTCCCTGGCCCCCCCCCCCCGAACACAGAGAGCGTGCCCCTGGCGGCGCACACGCGCTCACAATGCTAGTGATCGCTGTCGCCGTCCTGTGATGGCGTTTCACGATAACGAGCCACCTTGCCGCAGTCACGCTGTGACGGCGGGCGGTCAGCAAGTGGTTATAAACTGGAAAAACGCGAAAAAAACTGTGGTAATATAACGCTGGTAAAAGCTGAAAACATCCCTGATAAGCTTGTGAAGTTTTTTGGCTGTTTTTTGAAAGTCCTGTGTGCATGAAGCCTTATGGATATCATAAAACCTTCAAGCTTTCAGGTTTGAGTAACTTGAATCTTAACAGATATCCATCCAAGCTAAAAGTCTAAGACTTATCACCTGTCGCAAATAGCTCAGCTGGTGGAATAGCTGAGTACAGATTCCAGGTTAGTTGCTATTAGCCAAAGAATCAACATTTCAGGATATTTTATAATTCCTGAGATAACAACAGTACAGCCAGAATAACGACATTTCCCAGCATCAATTCATTTGTTGCATTTTAAGCCCAAACACCACTATCCTAGGAGGTACTGGTGGCGAATTAGGCCCATTAAATCTAGGTAAAACAGGCATCTAATACCCATCATACTTTCATTCATTCAAACGATAATTTCATGCTGGACCATAATATACAACTTATCAGAATGCAATCTGTAGGTATTCCAAGATATTAAAGTGGTTGTAAAGGCTAATGTTTTTTTTTTTAACAAAATAAATTCTCTACATTAAGTTTAAAATCTTTTAGGTGCAACTCCCCCCTAAATGCGTACCTGAGCTTGATCTCGGTACAGCGATGTGCCTGTCAGGTCACCTGGGGTCAGGTGACAGATACGCACCGCTGATGTGCGAAGCACACCGCTGGTGTTGCAAAGTGCACCGCTAAGGTTGTGGGCCTATAGCTGACTGCTGCGACTAGAGATCAGGATGGTTCTGGGAAGTGGGACTGCTGGGACCCTGACACAGATTGCACAGGAATCTAGAGCATAGGTTTCCCCAGGGCGCGGAGTCTATGAGCCAGCAGGTGTTCATCAGAGCCTCTGGTGGCGAGGATGGACTTGGCTGCAACTAGATCCAGGTCGCTGCCCCCGGGGTCCCCCAGCTCATGCTCACGGCAGGCTACAGGTAACTGGAGAGGAGGCAGCAGTGAAAAATAACAAGAGAAGGTCAGTGGGAGAGCCAAGGGTCAGGCTACAAGCAGACAGGAGACACACCAAGGTCAGGGTTAAAGGCAGACAGGGAAGGTCAAGGAACAAGCCAAGATCGGGGACACTAACAGACAAGGAAGGTCAAGAACACGCCAAGATTGGTACACGAGAATGAAGAGCACATGGCAGAAGCAAGCACATAACCCAAACACCATATTGATCAGCAACGAGGCTTGCAGCACACGGGGTTAAGTACTCTTTTCTGTGGGCGGAGCCATGCTTGTAGGAGATTACTTAAAGCGGAGTTCCACCCATTTTCTGAACTTTATCTGTGCTCCATGCCCTTAGCTCATACTTTTCACAATGGCTATTTTTTTTATGCTCATAAATACTTTTTATTTTGGTATTTCTCCTGCACTTCCACCCCTCCCCGCCTAGGCGATTACGTCACTAGGCGATTTGCAAGGATTGTTAAATGAAAGACACATGTATAGCAGCGCTTTTTTGTGGCCAATTTGATACGTGTCTTTCATTTAACAATTTTGTTGATTTAAAACGGCTGCTTTATCATTATTGTAGTTTTACTGGTGCTACCTTGCGCTAATTAAGTGTTTTGCTGTAGTTTGGGCGCATTTACACTTAAATATTGTGATTTGCAAGGATTCCTGGGATAGCGGCGTCATGTATCCCAGGAGTCCTTGCGAATCGCCTACTGCCCATATTGTCACAATATTTTCGAATAGTAAATTACGCGAACGGGAGGAGTTAGTCGGGAGGAGGGGCCGGGAGGAAGTACAGGAGAGTCTAGGAGGAGCCGGGAGAAAGTGTAGGGGATCTGCTCCACCGTAAGTGCCTGCCCAGGACTATTCGGTTAGTGCCACGGGGCCCCATAAGAGGCTTGTGCATGTAGTGACGCCAAGGGCATCACTAAGGGGTAGCCCTGAGTCTCTCTAGGGGTCCCCAAGCACAGGGCTGCAGCCAGGCCCCGAGACATAACCGCACTGAGCCGGAGAGTGAATGACCGGGGAGAGAGATTACATCATCATACCCTCTCTCTGGGGACCCTTGTGTAATTGGGGGGATGCTCTCTGGGGACCCTGGTGTAATGGAGTGTTGCTCTCTGGGGACCCTGGTGTAATTGGGGGGGTGCTCTCTGGGGACCCTGGTGTAATTTGGGGGGGTGCTCTCTGGGTACCCTGGTGTAATTGCGGGGTGCACTCTGGGGACCCTGGTGTAATTGGGGGGGTGCACTCTGGGGACCCTGGTGTAATTGGAGGGGGTGCTCTCTGGGGACCCTGGTGTAATGGGGGGTGCTCTCTGGGGACCCTGGTGTAATTGGGAGAGGGTGCTTTATGGGTACCCTGATGTAAGGGGGGGTTCTCACTGGAGACCCTGATGTAAGGGGTGGGGGGGTCTCTATGGGGACTCTCTTAGGCTCTTTTTCTTTGGCTCTCTCCTTCTTTGGCTGTCTTTCTTTTGCTCTAACAGGACCTGGGATTTGAGGAGAAGGATTGACATCCGCCACCTATCCTGTTTCCTGGAATCTCTAACACCATTCTTAACAGGTATTGTCGCTAAAAAAGTCTCTTTATTTCTCTTTCTTTATTTCTATTTTTGCTTTTACTTTTTATTTTATTTTTTTCACACTTTTTTATTCAATGACCTTTTTTCTCTCAGGACCCGTCAATTGAGGATTGAGAAGAGCGTTTGTTGTCCGCCACTTATCCTGTTCCCTGGAATCTCTACCACAATTCTTTCAAGGTATTGTGCCCAAAAAGTCACTATCTTAATTTATCTATCTTTCTTTTTATTCTCTCTCGCTCGCTTTCTTTCATTGACTATATTTTTTTGACAGGACCCAGGAACTGAGGATTGCGCAGAGCGATTGTCATCCACCACCTATCCTGTTTCCCGGATTTAGACCACCATTCTTTCCAGGTATTGTCCCCAAAAAGCTCTCTTTTCCGCTCTCTCTCTCTCCTTTCTCTTTCCCCTCTCTCTCTCCATTCCTCTTCCCTGTCTCTTTCCCCCCTCTCTCTCTTTCTTTCCCCCTCTCTCTCATTCATTGACTATATATTTCTCACAGGACCCAGGAATTGAGGATTGCGCAGAGTCATTGTAATCCGCCACCTGTTTCCCGGAATTTAGACCACCATTCTTTCCAGGTATTGTCCCCAAAATCTTGCTCTCTCTCCTGCTCTGCCCCCCGCTCTTTCTTTCTCCCCCGTTCTCTCTACCCCAGCCTCTCTCTCCCTCGCTCTCTCTTTCTACACCCTGCTCTTTAAAACCCCTGTTATGGCTCTCCCCTGCTCTTGCTCTCTCCCCCGCTGTCTCTTTCTACCCCCTGCTCTTTCTCCCTCGCTCTCTCTCTATCCCCCAGGTCCCGCTCGCTCTACCCCCAGCTCTCTTTCTCCCCTCTCTGTCTCTCTCTCCCCCTCCCTCTCCTCCGCTCTCTCCCCCCTTTCTCTCTCCATTCCCCTTCCCCCTCTCTCTCTTTCCTCTCTCTGCCTCTCTTTCATTCATTGACTATATATTTCTCACAGGACCCAGCAATTGAGGATTGCGCAGAGTCATTTACTTTTTTCATATCCTTTCTTTATACTCCATCTCGGTATCTATGTACACATTGTTAATTTTTTTTCCTTTTTTTCTTTTTCTTTCTTTTAGGTATAATTGGACAACCATGATTCAATATAAGAAAAAGTCCTTATAATAATGGATATTTATCTGTGTCAATAAAAATGTATGAAACAAATTAGTCTTTTATTTACAACCTTTATTTTGAATTTAAATAAATGTTTTATTTCTTTAGCTATCCGTTTCTTTATTGTCTCTCTCTCTCGCACGCGAATGCTCAATTTCACTTTGTCAGGAGACAGGAGGGAGGAAGACGGATGAAGGGGGCAGCAGAACTGGAGAGGGAAGTGCCATGGGAGGAGGTCAGCAAGAAAGGTGGGGGGCAGCAGGACAAGAGGGGGGAGTGTCATGGAAGTGAGCCAGCGGTACTGGTAAGAGGCAGTTTCACAGATGGGAGGCAGCAGGACAGTTGAGTGGCAGTGTCACAGGTGGGTGTGGGGGGGTGTTAATATCACAGGTGGGGGGGGGATATCAAAGTTGGATTGGTTAATATCACAGGTGGGGGAGTTGTCACAGGTGGGGTGGTAATATCACAGGTTGGGGAGGTACTAACACAGGTGGGGGTGTGGACACAATCATGGAGGGGTTGGACACTATAATGGTGGGGTGGACACTGTTGAGGGGGTGGACACTATAATTGGTTAGGTTGAAACTATACG